>APFE031335463.1:16258-33864 GCA_000404065.3 Pinus taeda
AGCAACCAATCATTTTTCCAAGAAGCAAGTGAAGCATTAAATAAATCTTCATTTACTCCAATGTTACATTGTGCCACAACATAGTGAGCAGATTCAGGTGCTTTACCTTTGTCTGAATAATCAGTTTTACCTTTCAGTTGGTATCTTTTATGCTCAATTTTGTCCCATGGTAGCTTGCATGTAGAGGCATCATGTGATCCATTTCTTTTGCAGTGTATGCAGTGCAAATCTGCCTTTTCTCCTCGAGAATGTCTGCCCCCCCTGCCTCTGAAATATCTTCCTCTTCCTCTTCGTCCACCTCTTCCTCTTGTAGAATCTTAAGCAGGATGCATTTCTTTATGAGCAAGGCACACAACCTCTTCAGAAGATTCAGGGGCTATCTTCTTTCCAAAAGCTTTCTCTCTTTCAACAAACTTTTTCACAAGAGAGTCAAAGGTTATATCTTTGAGATTTCCATTTGCTTGCAATGACTCAAGATAATTGGAGTAAGTAGGATAAAGTGCCTTGAGAAAAGCGATAAGAGGAATATCCAATTCAATTTTAGTGATTTGATATCATGCATTATAGACTTTACTCCAGATGCAAGAGCAAGATGATCATTATTTTCCAGTTCAAGAGTGAAGAGTTTAATCATGAGTTGAACAAATTCAAGTGCAGAATGTGAGTCACAGAGTTCTTTCAGCTTTTGTAAGGCTTCAAAGGCAGTTGAATATGATGAAATATGGCGACTCACCTCTTCATTTACAGATGCTGCGATTAAATCATAAGCTTTTTTGTTCTTGTTTTTCCAAATGACGAGCTCTTTGTTTGAGGTAGGTTGTACTGGGTCATTGTCGCCATCTCCGACACACACTCCTTTCCACAACTCATTGAAAATGAGGGTGTGTTTTATCATCCGGGACCATTCAGGATAGTTCTCCTTGCTAGTGAGAACTATTCCCACCATGGATATGATTGAATGCATTCTGTAAAAAAAATTACTTTTGCTGATAGAAAAATACTTCTGCCAATATACAGTAAAATTGTACTCAAAATGGCATTCTCAAAAGATTTCAATCCACCATGTGAACCATATAAATCCATCATTATATAAATCCACCTCATATAAATCTCATATAAACTTCATATAAATCCACCATATAAATGTATATGCCATACGTCCCCTTTATATAAAAACTCAACTACCATACGTCCCTTTGTATATATAATTTTTTTCACCATTTAAAAAATGTCATTCAGTCTTCATAAAAGGGATTACAATTTAAAAACATTATTTAACAGCTTCCTCAGGTTCGCTACACTTGCAGATACTATCCTGAAAATCGAATGTGCACCATGAATTTACCAAAGAACATGCAGCCATTGTAAGGTCCAGCAGCGCCCTCCATGCTTCTGAGTCGATTCTGCGCCACAAATATTTAAAAAGGTTACCAATTCCCTACATATATTCATTGTGTATATCGCATGAAAGCACTTTCCGTCAGTCCACACTAGAAAAACTCGGGATGGATTTCCTGGCTTTAGCCATGTGGGCGCACGCATATATGTGAAGAGGGCAGGCGGAAGCGTTGATTAAAAGTGAAAGAATGGAGAGCCAAGAGAAGGGGAAGGAGCAAAACTGGAAATATTATCAGCAGAGAGAAATCCAAGACAAAATTAGAAGAACAAGATGCAGAGGCCGACGCAGCCTCCGGACTATTTGAGACGCCCCATTCGGGTGACGGTCGTGTCCGGGGTGGAGGATGGATGACGAGCGAGCGCTCAATAAGCACCTACGATCTTGTGGAGCAGATGTAGTATCTATATGTAAGGGTCCGCCTCGGCAACTATAAGGGTACCACGAAGCACTTTGAGAAGAAACCAAACCCTGAATGGCACCAGGTCTTTGCTTTCTCGAAGGATAGAATCCAATCATTCATGGTGGAAGTGGTGGTGAAGGACAACACTAAAATTATGAAACGTTTATGGACAGTCAGGACAGCTAGAGAGTGCAAGTAGTGTCAGGCAGCAGCATTCAGGTGACGGTGTGGAGCAGGCTACTAGCATTTATGAACAGGCAGCATTTTTGGAGAGCAGAGGAGCAGAATAGGGAGTTACAAAGGGCATAAAAGCTATAAAAAAAGGAGTTGGCTCTGATACCATGTCAGGACAGGCAGTAAATCCACAAAGCAAAAACTGATTCGTATGTTATTCCACAAGGTAGATCTTCATTAGATACACGAGGGCGAGACTGTTCAGTTCATCTCCCGATGACTGTTCATATTTCTAATTTATTTATTTACATAAATTCACCCAATCACAAGGATTAGGTGTCAACGTCGACAAGAAGCAACTCATCGCAGGAGGGCCTTGTTGTATCCCACATCTACGACACGAAACGAGATAAATGATTTTGGAGATAAAAAAAACGACTGACGACACAAGGTTTAGGAATGGCGGTCATGAAAATGAAGGTTTATGGTATTGCAAAGGATGAAGTTTGAACTGAATGACTTCTCTTGAATATGTTGGCGACACTAAGATGAATTGGTAGCATTGACCTAAAACAAGGTAATGGATGGTATGATAGGCCAACGGTGTGATAACCATCAAGTTGAATGACCCAACTCACATAGTCATGGTGATGAGGTGAAAGTGTCATGTTTAAGAGTGACTTGCTACCACAAAGTTTTCCTGACTTTTTCCATTTTCCCCAGTCATTGCTGACCAGTACCTCTTTATTTTTTATTAAGCTTGAGGAGGATAACATATGCTTCTTGTATAATTTCACCCTTCGGGTGAATCCATTGCTATTTAATGCTTTAACGAGTCTAGCGAAGGTGAAACTCGGCCTTGTCTAGATGGACAAGCTTGTCGCTATTTGATGCTTTTAATGAGCTTAACGACAAAGACAACTCGGTCCTTTTCATGTGTAGAGAGTTTGAAAAGGGATGAAAAGGAAACTCCATAAGTTATTTTTCGTAAAATAATCTCTCAAGTCGGAAAAAGCATAAAATAATACAAGAGAGATATCGTTCCCAATCCCTTAATGAGTTGGAAAGGACAAGCGCTCGACAATCTTTTCATATTTAGAGAGTCTGAAAAGAGTTTAAAGAGGACTCTATTTTGAGGAACGAGTGGTGTCTAGGGTAGCAACTGGTTCTGGTGATGTTGGAACATCTCAAAACATGTTGATTTATGTGAAGAGGTTGGCTAATAAGACCAATCATTGCAATTATTCCTCAAAAAAGGTAAAACAACCAATTGAAAGCGTATGATTGGGCAAAGGGATGGTGGCGATGGGATGAAAACAACCAAGGCTCATCTTATGAAAGAGGCTTATAGAATGTCAATCACGAGGGTTAAAAAATGGAAATGGATTCATTTTTACGCAAGCTTGAACCATTGGGGACTATGCTTGGATTCAGTTTCATGTTTACACAAGCTTGAAACGAAAAACTATGCTTGGATTTAGTTTCATTTTTACACAAGCTTAAAATGAAAAACTATGCTTGAGATTGGTTTACATTCCCCCAGCATGATGAAAGGGAGAGTCTCTCGTAACCAAATGGAAGTCCTTGTGGTGAAGTAGGACGATTATCCAACACTTTTTGGCTTCGTCCAGATAGGGACAAAGGTGAATGGGGTGATTCCCTTCACATAACCTATAGGGAAACTTAACTTTACCATTAAGTGCATGCCCCCCAAGCTTCATTAAATTCACCTAAGTAGACTACTCATGGCTATCAGGTGGATGGAATGAAGGTTCTTTTATGAGATCAAGTAAAAGACTCGACAAGGATTTTATGAGATCTAATCAAAGACTCGACTTGGAACTTGGGACCTTGTTTATTTTTTAAATGAACTTGACACAAGACAAGAAACTCTGTTCAAATTCCTTGTTTTATTTTGTAACAAGGTTGGCACAAGACAAGGAACTATCCTCATGGACTTGTTTCATTTTTTAACGAGGCTGACACAGTAAAAGAACCATCCTCATATCCTTGGTTTCATTTTTTTAACGAGGTTGACACAAGACAAGGAACTCTCCTTGAGGGAGTTGTTTCATTTTTTAACGAGGTTGACACAGTAAAATAACTATCCTCATACTCCTTGGTTTCATTTTTTTAACGAGGTTGACACAAGACAAGGAACTCTACTTGAGGGAGTTGTTTCATTTTTTAATGAGGTTGACACAGTAAAAGAACTATCGTCATACTCCTTGTTTCATTTTTTAATGAGGTTGAAACAAAACAAGGAACTATCCTCATACCTTTCAATCACAACACATAAGAGGTCATGAGGGAGAGATTGGTTCCAATGCCCCCAATACATAATGTAAAACATCACTGAATTGATCTTCAATTGATGTAGGTATGGAATAAGTTGCCACATAATTAACTCGTGGTGGCGATGATACCATTGGTATAAATGGACCATTTAGGGAAGATGGTTGACTGGAAGCCATATTTGGACCGGGAAATGAAAGTTGGTCAACGGTGACAATTTTGCCTTCATGCGAGAAACAAATCACTCGAAAGAGTGTTGAAACAATATCTCCCATGTCATAAACATAGTCACACCCAAGAAGTAAATTGTAATCTAAAGGACCTGGGAGTACCATCACTTTCAGGTACATGATTTTTCCTCCCAAAGTAATAGGTAACTGTGGAAGGGTCCCTAATGGTTTATAGCTTCCTCTATTAAAAGCCAACAGATTCTGGGTAACTGGCGCAAGCGGCAAGGAACTGAGTGCTTTCCAAGCAGTTGAGGAAAGGATACTCACTGATGCACCTTCATTTATAATAGTGCCAGATACAATCATATTACAAACTTGTACTATGATATGGAAAGGCACATAAGAAGGAAAGCATAATCCTGCCAGTCGATTCCAATCAAAGGAAGTGATCAGACTACTTGGAGGGGGTACCATAGAAACAGGAGAATTAACCCCTTGAGTTACGAGAGTAGGCGGATTTTCCTCCTGTCTTGATGGAACAGGAGGATTGTCCCCAAGCTCATTTGAATCTGAAGAAACAAAAAGAACTTGAGTGGTATCATATTCAATCTCTTCAGGAAAGTACGATTAGTTGAAGGTGAAATCAGGTCAACTGTTACCTCAACCTATTGATTTTGGTCGGGTATAGACTCATAGGATTCACTTTCAAAGAGAGTGGGTTTGGCCGACGGTTGATTTTGGTCAGTCAATTCATCAACTAGTGAAGGATTAAGGGATAGTTTCCTGTAACCAGATGGAAGTCACTGCAGTGAAGCAGGACGGTTATCCAACACCTTTTTGTCTTTGTCCAGATAGGGACAAAGGTGAATGGGGTGATTCCCTTCACATAACTTACAGGGAAACTTAACTTTACCCTTGTTTCCATGAACTTTACTACCACTAGTTGATGGTGTGTCACCAACATGATTTCGAGAAGTTGATGACACAGGATGATGTGAACGAGAAGACCATTCTTCTAAGATCTGAGGAATATCAGGACATTTTCAAAGAAGATGGTCTCCCGCACAAAGTTTGCATGGATATCAAACTTTGTGAGGCTAGATGGACGATTTCTCATCAGATGTCGCATTCAAAGCAATGGTTGCTTGCTTTCCCCTTTGTTGAATTTGCTTCTTCTTCTTCTTCTTCCCTTTCTTCTTCTTCTTAGCCACCTGGTTACTAGTACCAATACTTTCACCAGGCAAAGAGGAAGAAGGGGAGGAAGAAACAAACAAGAAATAAGGCAAAGGGTCAAATTTATGATCAACTGGAGGTTGATTTTGTCCAGTTGGATATGTACTCGATTGCGGAGAAATCACGACATTTTGAACCAAGGAGGTTGAAAACAACCATACTGGCAAGCCAATGGAAAAGCCCGGAAGGGACAATGTAGCCATATATGGAGCACCAATATTTCCGAAAGGAAAAGGATTAGGATTCCCATCAAAAGGAATTCCTTGATCGATGGACTCCAGATTTGTCGTCATATGTTTCAACCTAAGGTCAACTAAGGAGCGAGCGAGGAGGGTGTTATCCACGGTCAATTAATTTTATTTTAATCAAAGTAACATAACAAAACAAAAGAGGGATAATCTAGGCATAAAGGTTTACCAAGCAACTGTGAACTGCAGAATACCTCCTGGTGAACCAAGAAGTACGGGCAGGCAATCTCCCCGAATACTGTGTTCGGTGTATCACAATGTACAAGGCGATCGACTCAGTTACATAAGGATGGATAGAAACCTAGAGTTGTCCTCCCATATATACCCGAAGGTACATGGAGGCCCAGTCCTTATAAGCGTTGTCTAATGCAAAACCGCACAGTGAGAGCATTCCCATATACTTTACGTACTGTAAACACTGCCCTATATACCCGAAGGTATGTGGACGAGCTACGATATACTCACGTATGTGGAATGAAGTATCACACTCGGGATGTATTGCAGACAAGTTAGCGACTGCTTTGTTTTATGATGTCGGAACACGTCTCTAGCCTAGACCTCTAAATGTTTTTCGTTAGGTGACAATGATCCATTAGGTAAATTCAGATAAATTGTAAGTTCATCTTCTTTAGAATTTGCCTTTCAAGGTTCACCACATGATGTATGTTTGCAATTCCTAAAATGCAACTAATATGATAAACATTCTTTCCATTCAATTCAATGATGAAAATCCTAGCTACTAGGGATAGAGCAAACAAGTACTTCTTGATAAATCAACAAAGAGCACAAACTAGATGCAATTCCCTAAACCATTCCTTTCAAACATTCATAAAATTTAATATGCATGATGCAAGTTTTTCTTTTCAAATCCCTTAATGTTATGATGAACAAAAAAGGAAATATGCACAATCGATCAAAAATCTCTTTTCATAAAAATGACGATTTTGCGACAATTTCTTTTCAAGGAAGGGAATATTTTACGACACTTTCAATTTCAAAGAAATGAGGAATTACAACACTTTTGACAAAAAAAAAAAAAAACCATATGCACATATAAATCAATCAATATTTTATGAATGAAGACTTTACGACAATTCAATTTTCAAAGGAAAAGATGACTTTACGACACTTTCTTTCGACAAAGATCAATTGACCAGAAACTAACTTTGACTATAGACTAATAATGGAAAAGAAAACATTAAAGAAACATTAATCAATCCAATCAAAGTAGGGCTGGCTAAGGAGATGAAAACCTATTTTCTGAGACAAAACATCATTGACATTCAACAACCAATTCAAACAAGAGAAAATTGGCAAAAGCTTTCAGTTCTTAGATGGGAAACTGACCCTCAAAGGATCAACGCAGGCAACAATTAGAGACAGTGTGATGAATCACACTGGATCTATGCGGGAAGTGCATTACAACGCACTGTGTCCTTCATTACACTGAGCTGATGATAGTAAGCAAATTTGAAGGCAATTTTGACACAATTTTGACTCAATTTTCAATGAAATAGGACTTAAAACAATCAACGACCACAAGTACAGTATGTATAAATGTCTTAAGAGGCTGAAAAGCTACTAAGATGGATAATATGATCCCCAGTGGAGTCTCCAATTTGTTTTGGGAATATTTAGTGTTCTTGGACAAACGCCTAACCCTCCAGACTTAGTAGTAGGTCTAGAAACAATAGACAAAGTAATCTCTACCTTTTCTATAATCAATAGATAAAACAAGAGAGAAGAGAAACCTGCTTGTAGTTTTCGCTAGCTCCTTGTCTCCCTTGACCGATCTTGCTGCTCCTTTTCATACTTAAGCTGCTTGGAAAGTACCTACACAAACACAGAAACAAAAACCCATCAAGGCAAATGATAATGATCTATTGCTTATATATAACATGGAATAGAGAACATGATATACATATGAAAGCATTAACATATAACACAAGCATAAGGAAAAAATTTTGAAAACTTTATTGCTAAGAGGAAGGATTACAACCCATATGTGCTCGATCCAATGACACTCTTCCAATTCAATCCTCTTCACCTCATGACAAGCAAGACACTTCAACACTATACAATACTTGCAATTAATTCTAATCTCATATCACCAGCATCTCCCTACAATTCAATAATTTCCAGCCCCTGATCTCTTAGATGAGTGATCTTTACATAGGTGAGTGAAGGAGGTTATGCCATCAATGGTGATAATGAATGCCTTTCTAAATTTAGAAATCAGTTCCATGGAAGAAGGGAGAGGGGATTGATGTTTCCTAATTCCCTTCCTCATCCAAATGCGAACTCAAAGGAGTCGGTGGCATTGAGAAACTTCTAGAGGCTTCCAATGGATAAGGAATCTTCAAACCCTCATGGAAGTTCGCTCAAATTCGCCTAGCGCAGGCCAAAGAGGGACCAAGTGCATTGCATAACACCCTATCAGTGTATGGTTTGCATTGCAGCACACCCTAATGAAGGCTTACTTGCGCTGATCTTCTTAGAAGTAGCTTTTGGATGTTTTCAGTGATGGAAATCCTTTAGAAGTGAGGCATTATGATGACTAACTTCTTTAGGGCACGTAACAACTGCACTAGGGGTTGATGGGCCCTAATAGTATCGATCTACAAGTTGGGGTTGATGTGCCCAAATGGATCTGTAACACCTGCGTTGGAACCACTTGTCAAATCTGGTTTGTAATATAGCAACCTTCCCTTCATATCATTATTAATTCCTCAAAATGGCACAAAAGTCTCCTCCACGACAAATCAATTAGTAAAAATTTGAAAAATAACATTAGATAATCTCCCTGTGAACATCTAAATTGTTGAATGAGGAGCACAAGGTAAACTCTGAAAACAAGCATAAAAGAAGTTATTGAACAACTTACCACAAATGAGAGAGTTAATAATAGGAAATATAACTCATCCAACGCCAATGCTTCTTAATGACAGTGTGAAAGCCAGTTGGAATGAAACCATGGCATATAATTGCATCTTACAAACTTCCACATATCACATTCCTTAGAACCAAACAAGAGGCTAAAGATAACAAATGATGCATATACACAATTATTGTTGATATCACCTACTATCCCCATGTTCCACACAAACTAAATCACATCATATTGCTAATATTATTGCACCATATCACCAAATGTCATGCACCACATTGTCATATGACTATTGATGGCAACTGCTCTTTCTCCACCCACGACATGTTTTCCTAATAATATAATAATATCCTATTAATTATTTTCTTATAATGACAATACATATAAAGGATACACATTTGGACCTGCCCATTTTTCAAAACACCTTTGGGGTATAGATTGTGCATTATTAAAGACAAGTGAGTTCAATTAAACTTGTGATGTTTCAGATAATTGTGATATATATTGGTGTGCTTCTTTCAAACCTATATAGTGATAACAAGCACATGGTTATGCCAAAGCATGTGGCAAAAATATCAACATTGAGAATTTCTCATGTATTCATTATTATTCTTCTAGTTCCAAACACATTTACTTAAATCAGGGTTTGCATATGTTACACAAATCCAAATTCCATACATATCTTTCTCCTTTTATATTAAATGATTTTATTTTAAGGCATGGGATTGTTGCATCATTTTATTTTACAAGTAAAATAATGTTGGGATGTGTTAATATCTTGCTAAAAATACACTTTTTACACCTACCACCTAGTTCATGTCATTATTTTCCTTTCTCATGTCAGCATTAAATATATTATATTCCTTGGCCATGTTAGCATTATAAATGTATATTCAATCAATTATTGAAGCTAATGACGATTAATCAAAGTAAAGTTGGATATGCTCTCTATTTCATAATCATTCATTAGCCTATAACATAGATTTTGTTTATGCTCATTAAACTACGAAGATGCTAAATGATATATGTGATGTCTAGTCTACTCATCAAAGGGAAAAGATATCAGAGTTAAAAAAGGAGACAAGTGATCCGAGGACAAATCCCTAATAATATCCTAATTTATAGATTACTTGGCTTTTGATAAGAATCTCCCCTGGTATAAATTACACAAGCCTTTACCACGATCCTTCAAAATCATATGTTAACATGATTGATGAGATTTATAGAGTTACAATTTTTCATTGTTGAGTCAATTTGGGGTTGAGGCGATATTAATATACATGCCTAGTCTTATGAAGAGCTCCTTATTAGTATGATGCACCCAATAAATCCAATTCTTATTGGGTTGCACACTACCAATAAGTGTGATGTTGGTCATGAAGTTGATTATATTAAGTCCCATAATGAATTGAAAATCCCCGGTAAGGATTAAACTTTGAACCATAATGGATTTTGGAATAGGTCCAGTATGCGATGATATCAATATGTGAAACGACGTATAAAACCAAGATTTTTTTTATGAGTGATAGATCATATTATTGTATACACATTATTTCAGAGTAATGCAATCATTAATAAATCCATGTGAGAATGTATAACTCAAAAATTGTTAAAGCAACGCTTACATTGTTAATATAAAGCAGACATCCATAAGTTTAATCCCTAAAGTTTCTATTTATGATTCAGATGTAAAGCCTCCATGCTATGATAATTATAAGCATAATTATATTACATAATGAATATCAAAACAAGATGAGTTTCTCCTCAAAATAGTGATGTGGATGCTTTTAACATGGACATAATGATTAACTTGAATTATAGAAAAATGCTACTATTTAAGCATCAATATGGAATTTGCTAAAAGTAAAAAATAAGCCCATTTTGTTGTACAATGTCTAATCATACTTTCAAGAGTTCTTTCATACCAATTATGAGGTTGAACTTCACTGCCTTCTTCAGAGTCTACATGTAAATTTACAATGACTCGAAAAAGAAGAAATTTGTTGAAACATTAAATCTTAGTTAAGATTGTATTGCATGAGTTATTTATGACTTCATTATATAAGTTATTCAAACTCTTTGTGAATTAGGTTTATCTCGGGCGGTCGGGAAGAATGATTATTGTTCTCCCCATTTCTACAAGTGACATGTTAAGTCATATTAAATATATTATTATAAAAATTTCACGCCTTATTATTAAATGATCTCAGTTCCTAAAAATTATCTTACCCTTACCCATGAGATTAAAATGTAAGTACCTCATTACATAGAAAAAAAAATATATTCAAACTCCATAAAATTACAACTAAAAAATTATATTTTCACAATTCTAAAATTTCTAAAATTTCCACTTATCATTCTCGCTCACATTAACTTAAATCTTTAAACTTTTGTAGCAATTTCAATAAAGACTATGTTTGAAACAATTACTACAAGTCACTAAAAAGCTATTGAACAAATGATTCATCTTTTTATTTACAAAATAAAATATTTACAAATACATACTCTACTTCATTTGGATTTGAATTTATATATTTTAATTAAGAAAACATATTATATTTTAATTAACAAAAAAAATAAATAAATACAATAAGATATAATCATAATATATTATAAGTATATATATTAAAATAGATACAAAATTAAGACCGCAGTAAATCACCATCTGAATGAACTCCTCTAATATGCTTTCTGTCCTATGTAACCACGTTAGATCTATTGTTAGACGATTGAACAATTTTGTGCCATCCAAAAAAACATTAAAAAACAGTTATTAATTAAAAAATTAATTAAACCTAGCGCAGCCAGTCTGTCTACCTAGCACAGTTCGAATCTCCCCCGCCAAACCCTCTTTCTTCTGGGCTTTCCTTCAACGAACAAGGTAAGCTCTCGTCGTTCTCAGCTTTCCTTTGAACGAACAAGGTAATCACCCCCCTATTTCAGCTTCCGATAATTAGGATGAATGAGGAGTTGCGTCCTGGATTTGGGTTCGCATTTGAAGGAATTCTATTTTTGGTGGTCTTCGGCTTTGTTTTACAGTTCTAGGGATCAACACCTGATTCTAACAGACAACCCATACGAAATCCCTTGGTATACAGTGACACCCAATGAGTCCTCAGCGATGGGCAGTGGGATTTGTGTTGTTATCATGGGTTTATAAGCCAAGTTATTAGCCTCTGCATTTTCGGTCAATAGCCCATGCATTGCTTTCTTTTTGTTTAAGCATGCATTTCAATCTGGCATTGAGCATGCTAGATTTCTAGATATTCATGGTGCTTGGCAGGACCCAATTGAAGCATATTAAAATTCTTTTCTACTTGTTAGCATCTGCATCATGGGTTGCATTTGTTGTATGTTCTGTTAGTTGTCTTTCTGCATTCCTCTATTGGATATGTCTTTTTCACTTCCTTGATTTACTGTAATGGATGCATTTGACTACACTCTTAGCGTTTGGGTCATCAGTGGACACTTATTATTTCTTGAATTCACTCTATCTTGGTTTCGGTAGTTTGAGACAAGCTAAAGAAAGGGTTATGTCTTCTGTGCAGGGATCACATCCGTTGTACAAGCTAAAGAAAGGCTCCCTGGTGCCAAGCACCGATCCTCTGTGTGCCGTTGTGCAGGCAAGAAGTGGTCATAATCACAACCACAAACGAATGTCTCAACAGTGCGATTATGATATTGATTATGCCTATCATAGCCATTCTTTAGGATTCCTTGTTAGAGACACTGTTTGGGCCTTTCTCACCAATCTCACCAATGGAGGTTGGGTGCCAGCAAATTCTGTTTTTGGGTATGTGTTGCTTCTTTTAGTTAGTTTGTTTGTGTCACGTGGAATTAATTTCTTTCAAACAACTTCTAAAACTATGAAAATTACTGAATTATGGAATCTGATAATCTTGATTATCCAGAAAAGGTCACTACATATTTTAATAAGGCCTGATAGACCGTCCTGGTGTGGAGGATGTAGAAAAATTACTGAATTATGGAATCTGATAATCTTGATTATCCAGAAAATGTCACTACATATTTTAATAAGGCTTGATAGACCGTCCTGGTGTGGAGGATGTAGAAAAAGAAAATGGAAAAAGTGTTTTAGGTGAACACCGTAGTGGTTGTGATGGGCATAAAAATAAATCGAGGTGATCACCCATGTTTATAGATGTTTTTTGTGACAGGTGTGGATATAACCAGCAGGGATCTTTGGCAGTGACACACATGGATGGTGTTTTAGGTCTTGGAAGTGGTATGGCAAGTCTTCCATCTCAATGGGCAAACCAAGGCCACGTCAAGAATGTGATAGGTCACTGTATTTCTAGAAGAGGACAAGGAGGGGGATACATCTTCTTTGGTGATGATCACCTCAGCCATGACTTGGGTTCCAAAGAAGATGATCACCTCAGCCATGACTTGGGTTCCCATGCTTGGCAAGCCATCCACGTAAGATCAAATTCAATCCACTCTCTGCTGTCTTTTCATTTTGAAGTTAAGAATAATCTAAATAGAATTTTTCTCGACATATTTCATAAAAGTAACCCTCAACACAAAAATTTCATCAATATAATAGGCACCAAATCCTAGTTCATCGCATGGCAGAATTCACGTTTAATTTCAACCTCAAGGAACATAGTATAAATTCACTTCTTAGCCTCACTGAACTGCTAATCTTGAACTCTCTGAATCAGCAGAGCCCTCTTGTTTTGAATTCATTTGTGCTGATTATTTAATTGACCCAAAATTTGTGTAAATTGTATGAGCTCCTGTTTTCTGTCAAAGATATTATTGAAGAAGCTATTTATTCATTAAGCTTAATGATTGCTATGATAAAAAAAGATTACTGCTGAATGAGTTTCATTGCATAGGAAAAAGGTAACGTCTGCTGGGGAATCTTGAATGGTACTGCAATCGGTAATGTGGACACGAATATTCTTGGAGGTAATGAAACAACATATTGTTTTGCTGTTTTTTGTTTGTGTGTTTGTCAATCTGATTTTTCTACCAAGCATGTCATGATTGGTCTGGTAGTGTTTCATTTGTACCATACTTCATTACCTGCACAACAATACAAATATTATTCTGAATATGCTTTAAGCAATGCTTTCACCAAGTGATCTGTTAGAACTATTAGATGGTTTGTCAAACTATTTCTCAGAATTCTTTTTAAAATGCATCAAATATTTCATCAGTGAACAATAAAAAGTACATCATGCAATCCACATTATCAGGGCAAAGCTTGAATGTGAAAGCTTATGCACGAGACAACAAATCCTCTTCGGCACCAGCTCCAAGTGAATATAACTGTTTTTTTTATTTAATGAACCTCTGTATCTAATTTCGCATGGTACTTGTGCCCAAATAACCTTTAATCTGGAAGTAAGAGATCGGTTTATGGCCATCTTAGTGGCTATTTCTGTCATATTTCTGTCACAAATTTGTATAGGATAGATCCGGAGCAAATATTTCATTTGAGAGCTTTACAGCCCTTCAAAATCCATTTCATAGATCATACAACAGTAAAACAAAGTTATACAACCGTAGGTACGATCAGCTATTTGATTAATCACAACCAACAACAACTCCATAAGCCATTGGAAAGTCAACTACAATCAGAGAGAAGATTGTATTTATATGCGGAGCAGAGCTTATTCATGCATAAAATTCTTTAATTTTATCATAGGAAGGAATCTATTTTGAACCAATAGCGTGTATACTTTTTTGAGGCTTCCTAATATTTGGTGTTCCAATCCTAAAAACTTCATAATTGAAAGTGGCATTATATTATTTGTAGACAACTATGGACCATGCAATTATGTAAAATAAAAATCATGATTTTTGAGAGAGATAAAAATGAGTATCTTTCTTCTTACTCTAGGTGGAGGTACTTGGGTCTTTGTTAACTATTGATAAAAGTTGTTTCTATTCTTGAGCTTGATGGATTTGTATTCTCCTAGGCTTTCAACAAGTTCTCCTTTTGTTGAGGTATTTTAATCACTTTAACAAAAGAATGAGTGATTTGTAGCTCTATGAATTCATTCACTATGTTATAAGTCATCTTCATCATTGCATTAGCTTGTTCCTTGTATTTTATTCAAGTAGGTAAAGGGTTTTCCTTTACCTACTTGATTTCTAGCCTTGAACCTACTTAGTTGAGCTCTTGTTTGAATGAAATTCTCTTGATCTTTTTCATAATTTTCATGTTCATCATAGTTTTATGGGGTAAAAGTTTGTATGCTCTCATCACATTGCATGCATTCTAGAACATTTGATTCTTGAATTCTTTCATTGGTTGAAGGATCTTAGTACTCATGAAGTTCTTCAAAGGTGCCATTTTCTTCCAAAATGACTACATTTGGATTTCGCAAGCGCACAAAATGCTCTTGGCCCATGCCCTTTGGGCTTCTAATTTGGGCTTCTAATTTTAATCAATTTTTTCTCTAGAATTCAACATCACTGTTTTTTCTATAACTATCTTTGTACAATTAATTACTAGTTAAAGCGCTGAAAAGTACACTTAAGAAAGGCAAATTGCATTGAACAACCCATTAATAGTAAATAGTCTTCTCCGGTAAAAGGATATAGAAACAAAAAACAGAATTGAATCACACAAAAAGAAGACTCGAATCACATTTAACAGCCTATGAAGAGCAAATAATCTCCTCCACAAGAAATATATAGCATTAAAAACCTGGAAGGCTCCCCAAGCAACCTAAAAGCTGAAAAGAACAGACAACTGTCTATTAAAATTTGCTTCACGGGCAGTACTCTTCACTACCAAGTTTCGGCAAACAAATATCTAATTGAAATAAGTATAAGTTCGATTTGAGGATCGGGCCTTTCTTTTCAAAATGCATCCTAAACTTGACCTGAAAATGTTTAGAAAACTTATCCAAGAAAAACTAAAAAAGTTTAAGAAAGATACCGGGAAATGTTTCAAGATTTAGACACTCCACTACGAGAAATATGGTTCCCTTGCATGATTCCTGATGGCAAGGATAGAAACTAGACATTAATTAAAGATTTATTTTGTCATTTAGACTCTAGAGTAACCACTTAATCTTCATTTTCTCTTCTAATCAAGTAATAGATCTACGAATCTAACTCTTGAAGTTGGTTGTTTCTGACAGATCTTCCACACAGAGGCGGGTGTTGCAGTCCTCTGAATCTCTTGCTGAACAATTTGTGGTGTTAGAAGATCCCTCAGTGTCTCACAGAAATACATTAGAAGAAGCAATATCATGTGATCAAGAACTTGGGAAAGCAGCTTGCTCTTCCTCTTCATATTCTCTTCTAGCATTTGGTATATATCAAGGAAATAGTTGTATGATTCCAGCATAATAAATAGTTGACTACATTTAAGCAGAGTTTCATAAAAAAGAGGAGAGAGCCGCGATTCAGCATGATAAATAGTTGACTACATTTAAGCAGAGTTCCATAAAAAAGAGGAGAGAGCCGCAGAGAAACAAATTTGTTTTTGCATTTATTCGCCAGTTTGAAATAAAAGTATTGTCTAAAAGTGATTTCCCACCTTTTGATAAAAGACCACAATCAAAATAAAGCACTCGTGGGTTCCAAATTGGCTAAAATAACACCTGTGTTGAATGGCCATTTAAGGCTTGGTCTGGTAGTGTTTCATTTGTACCATACTTCGTTACCTGCACAAAAATACAAATATTATTCTGAATATGCTTTAAGCAATGCTTTCGCCAAGTGATCTGTTAGAACTATTAGATGGTTTGTCAAACTATTTCTCAGAATTATTTTTAAAATGCATCAGATATTTCATTAGTGAACAATAAAAAGCACATCATGCAATCCACATTATCAGGCCAAAGCTTGAATGTGAAAGCTTATGCACAAGACAACAAATCCTCTTCGGCACCAGCTCCAAGTGAATATGACTGTTTTTTTTATTTAATGAACCTCTGTATCTAATTTCGCATGGTACTTTTGCCCAAATAATCTTTAATCTGGAAGTAAGAGATCGCTTTATGGCCATCTTAGTCGCTATTTCTGTCACAAATTTGTATAGGATAGATCTGGAGCAAATATTTCATTTGAAAGCTTTACAGCCCTTCAAAATCCATTTCATAGATCATACAAAAGTAAAACAAAGTTATATAACCGTAGGTATGATCAGCTATTTGATCAATCACAACCAACAACAACTCCATAAGCCATTGGAAAGTCAACTACAATCAGAGAGAAGATTGTATTTATATGTGGAGCAGAGCTTATTCATGCACAAAAATCTTTAATTTTATCATAAGAAGGAATCTACTTTGAACCAATAGCGTGTATACTTTTTTGAAGGCTTCATGATATTTGGTGTTCCAATCCTAAAAACTTCATAATTGAAAGTGGCATTATATTATTTGTAGACAACTATGGACCATGCAATTATGTAAGATAAAAATCATGATTTTTGAGAGAGATAAAAATGAGTATCTTTCTTCTTACTCTAGGTGGAGGTACTTGGGTTTTTGTTAACTACTGATAAAAGTTGTTTCTATTCTTGAGCTTGATGGATTTGTATTCTCCTAGGCTTTCAACAAGTTCTCCTTTTGTTGAGGTATTTTAATCACTTTAACAAAAGAATGAGTGATTTGTAGCTCTATGAATTCATTCATTATGTTATAAGTCATCTTCATCATTGCATTAGCTTGTTCCTTGTATGCTATTCAAGTAGGTAAAGGGTTTTCCTTTACCTACTTGATTTCTAGGCTTGAACCTACTTAGTTGAGCTCTTGTTTGAATGAAATTCTCTTGATCTTTTTCATAGTTTTCATGTTCATCATAGTTT
>APFE031335471.1:0-10169 GCA_000404065.3 Pinus taeda
GTGATGCCCTTCATTTCCTTATATGCCATCGTGTGCGTATCGGGTGAGAAGATACTCTGCGTTGACGATTTGACGAATGATACTATCGATGGCCTGAGCTGTCAGCCTCCATCCCTACATAGGAGAACGAAACTAGTATTAACTCCATTCAGAAACTTCATTATCAGACCCATGAGCAACGTGATCGTGCCCTAACGATGACACATATGGATTAGATTTCTTAAGAAACCCGACCACGTAGGGAAACTGAAAATACTAAGAAATCCTATCCATCACACCAACCTTGTGATCTTGGCAGAGTTCCTCTATCAATATTTAATTTGGTTTTTTAATTAATATATTCCTCTCTTATAGTTTAGTCAATTTTTTTATTTAATTCAATGGTTGAATGTTCATAATTACTGTATTAGTTAGTTAATTTTTTATGGTACTTAATGGGTGGAGTGTATAACTTGTTAAATGTATTTAGTATAAAATCATTTTTTTTTAAATATTTTTAGTCAATAAATTTTATAGATACAAATTACCATGACAATACCACAAGTAACAATGACTATGGATTTTCCTTGTAAGAATCATCACCAATTTTGTATGTTTGAAAATCACAATTTTTCATTATTACTTTTAATCAAAATATAATTTTCAACAACAAAAGTAATCACAACATCACACGTGACTATGAGCATGATTATTATTTTAACCATAATCATTCAATGTAAAATTGAAAATATATCAAGCAAAATAAACATAAAATTTAAAAGTAAATTTACAAAATGATGCTTTCCCATGATAGAATTTTAAATGTATGTGGTTTTATTTTATGTTGTGTATTTGTTTGTTGCGCTTTTTTTTGCTTTTGGTTGTTTGTTTGTGTATGATATTTTTACACATATGTAATATCATATACAATAATAACTTATAGAATGAGTAGAATTTGTATATTAACTTATTAATCTTTAAAATCTTATTTTTTTAACATCATGAAGGAATTTCATTTTTTGTAGGCACCACTATTCAATGCACAATATTCTTTATAAGTGGTTTTAATAAATATGATTTTTATAATTAGTTACAGGTTGATGTTTTATGGTGATAGAATTTTAAATGTTTGTGCTTTTATTTTATGAAATGCATGTGTTTGTTTGTTTATGCTCTCGTTTGCGTATAACATTAGAACACAAGAAAAGCTTTCATTAGAATATCCTGTATGGAAGGTCATTGCACAAATTTGTCTCTTGACTTGATACAAATAACCTCTATGATGATTTTACACACATAAAATATAAAATGCAAGAATTACAGTCCCAAATAATTGAATGTGTATTAAACTATATATGTTATAATTAGCATTTAGTTTAACAAAATTTCATTTATTTTTGCAAAAAAAAAAAAGATCATGAATGGCCATGGATTTTTTTGTAAGTATCTTTATTCAATAAATCTTTGAGAAGTATTTTTAATCAATATATATTGATAATTAGTTACAAATCAATGTTTTGTGATGGTAGAAATTTAGATGTTTGTGTGTTTATTTTATGTAATGTATTTGATTGTTTTTTTGTGTGCGTATGTCAATAAATTCTTGAACACAATTTTACTTTTATTAGAATAACTTGATACAAATAACTTATATGATGATTTTAAGCATGCATAGTATACAATGCAAGAATTACACTCCAAATGTATTGAATGCTTACATAGCTCATCTATGCTTAATTTAATAAAAGTTCATGATAGAATTTCAAATGTTTGTGATTATAGTTAATTTTGAGTATATGTTTGTGTTTGTGCATATATAATGGTTTTGCCCATACATAAAGATCGTATATAACAATTACACTTTAAACAAGTTGAATTTGGGTATTAACTTATTTTATGTGCAAATGTATGTGCAAATTGATATTCAATCTAATAACATCCCACTTATTCCTACAAATGATCATAACATCTATTAACTAACATATATTTCACTAATAAAAATAACTATAATATCAGAAATGATTATGATGATAAACATTTTGCAAGCGCAACTACTTAATACATTTAAAAAATAAATATACCACAAAACATTTATCATAATTTGCAAGAAATTGCGTACTTTAGAAATTAATTAGCTAGTAATTGATGCTTTATAATGATAGAATTTGAAAATGTGTTTTATATTTCTTAGTATGGGTTTATTTTTTGTGTTCTTTTCGTCCTTTTTGCGTGGGGTTTTTAAACATAAGTAATATCATAATATCATATGAAAATGAGGAAAAAGTTCAATATTGTATATTAATTCATTTAAGTTCAATTTAATTTTCTTACAAATATTTTAATCAAAATATATTTCAAAAATACAAGTATGGAGCTGAATTTTTATCCTTTGATTTATATTTGTTTTTAATTTAATATTCAATTTCCCCTAACAAGACAAAGTGGGTCAAGTTATGTGACATATGATAGTGTAAATATATAATTTTATTAATATAAAAGAAAATTTGGCTTTTTGTGTTATGATTCTTGAAAAACTATTAAAGGCTTACATGTGATATTATACTTCTAATTCACATGAAATGAATTATGCCCAAGAAGAGGCAAGATAAAAGAAAATAAAAATAAAAAGTTCTCCTTTTTGCTAGAGTTGAATTGTTGGTTTTGCAGACTACAAAGAAAACACATGACTAAAAATAAAAATGTCATGGGTGAAACTCACTTAAAAAGACTCTGGGAGATAAAATGGGTCTGATAAAATATAAAGGTATATTTGAAAAGAATGATTGTACTCATCCTGGGAAGTAGAAGTTAGATATTTGTGTGAACTACCTGGAAACATAGTTCTTGGTTGGAGGAATGCAATAGCCTTTAATTTATTTCCAACAAGAAAATCATAGAAAAGTATATTCTAAAAAAGAGTACACTTGAATGTGTGCAAAGATGAAAAAGGATATTATATAATAAATTAATTAAACTTGTTCGAATAGATAAATATATAAACATGAAAAAAAAATACTTGAATGTGTGAAAATATGCAAAAGGGTATTACATGTAATAAATTAAAGAAGCTAGTTTGGATGGATAAATAGATAAACATGCATAGTAACCCTTATTCACCTCTAAAAGTATAGTTTGTTTTAAGCTACTATAGAAATGAACATTGTAGGTAAGAAAAATAAACTTATACATACTTTAACTTATAGAAAAATAAATGTATACCTAGTTTCATTTGTTATAGGTCAAAAGACTGGAATCATATCAATTGGCCATGGAAAAAGCAGCCTTGGGTAAAGTAATACTAAGGCCTAAAGGACTCCACCTCAAAATCCCATGATAATGGTTCAAAATCCCATGATATACAAGTATGTTTATCCATGTAGATTCACCCCACTATTATTATGGAATGCCTTTAGTTGGAAACATTTCTTCTTACGTTACCATGGCTTAGAAATAACACATTTCCAATTTGATGTGTTGATATGCCATTTTCTACTTAGAAATACCAAATTCCCAATATGATGTGTTGATATTCCATTTTCTTAAGTTAATTAATTTGAGACAATTTAATTAAAAGAGTATACCTAATTTGGACAGAAATCTTATCATTGATATGTCAATGTTACCATGAATATTCCAACATTTTCCATGGGATTTAAATATCTATGATGAACCTAATAATTAAATTCTAACTATCGAAGATGTATTCTTACTATCAACATAATTATAGGCATATATATTTTGGAATTTACTTCCAATTTAAGTGAAAATAAAATATTAACATTAAATTAAGATAGACTAGGGAAGCCATATAAATCAAATGGATATAACTACAAATAAAATTCAATCCATGAAAACCATCAAAATGGTAACCCCATTATTCCTATCACATTTCATAGATTAATAAAACAATAGAAATGAACTAAATTATAACTTTATTACAAAATATATTGTGCTTATTTATAAAAATAAAAATAAAAATTGCATGCATATTTCAACAGTAACAAAAAATATTAGTGGAACATTTTAGCGATGAAATATGTCAATATTACTATAGATGTTCCAACATATTCCACAGGGTTTAAATATCTTCCATCAACCTAATAATTAACTTATAATTATGGTGATTAGCATAACTATAGGCATATATATTGTGTGTTCGACTAACTTACATGCTAAAGGTGGATCATTAATTCTTATTGGAATGTTTATATTATGTTGGTGTATTTCCTAGTTATAAAATTCCAACCAAATCTCCATTTCATGTTGTTGTATTTAGAGTGAATATTGCTACTATCCAACTGAATATGTCATGAATCCTATAATGATTGGAGGTAATTTCGTCAGTATCAGTCCACATGGATCGGGTTTTACCTTGACCATCATTTTCTTCTATAATCGTTATCGTATTAACATGGGATGAATCACAAGTCAAGTCGATGTTCAATTTTTTTTCCTTTTGCGTTTAGTCAACTATCCTTGGTTCTATATGCATGATGAGCTTCTTTCTATGTTGATATTGTCTGGAGTCAATTGTTTATGTTCGTGTTTTTGTTGAACTACCATAATTTTGTATAGTAATATTTCAATGAATACATATTTTCCATGTCTAAGAAACTACAAGACACTAGGCCAAATAGATTATTCTAGAAATTGCTCTAATTTTCTGGGCTTCTTTTCTTTTCTACCCTCTATAGTGTATCCTCAAAAAAAATTCATGTAATTGTGTGTATATTTTGTTGTTGTTGTGGATCTTCTAGTTGAATACCTAGAAATATTTCATTCACATTTATTGTATAAGTTTACATCCTGTTGTTTTCCAACTCTGTGAGTCTTATCATGCAATATTCTTATGAGATTATGTCACAGGTACTAAGAGGTCAAATTTAAATGGTTGTGTATAATTATGCTTCCCTTTCTTCTTCTTTTTCAGCCTCTGGAATGAGTAAACCTATATCCCCTTGTTCTTCTCGAGCTTGTGGTGGAACAGGGAATATTATGTTAGATTATTAACTGATCATATATATATTTGGTCAACTGTAGGCTGATACATAATCTCTTGCTTGTCTACGTCTAAAGAGTCAACATACGAAACTTCAATTATTTGTAGGGACAATTGAATGTGCGATAAGGAAGGAAACATTGTTTATATGTGTTGAGGTGCTCTCCATCCATTGGAAGATTTTTAAATATTTTTGGAGGACTAATTAGGAAGGTTTGTTTCATGTGTAGCCAAATTATTAAAGAGGGGAGCCAAATGGACTTATTAGAATTTTCACATTCATATCGGTTCATATTCATCAGGTCACCAATGTGTTTTTCCTGGTTGTACATTTCTCTTCTCATTATTACTTGACCAATTTATTGTAGAATACTCAGTTTAATGTGAGAGACTCTCCCTATTCATGCAAAATTACTCTCTCTCATTAGGAAAAATTTAGAAAAAAAAGAAAATATTGAGATATCAAAAGCTTAATTTAACAATGGATATATTTAACACAATAATATAAACATGACTAAATAGGAACCATATAAAGAATATGGATTATTCGTACTGCATTGAATAGTGAAAATAGGAAAAAAAAACCATATAGAAATACACAATTTTTAAATTTTATAATTTTGAAATACATGTAACTAAATATAGAAAAAAGCATATCTATACCTGATTAATATTAATTGATGGAAGGAATAATAGTTGAAATGAACTTCAGAAACCAACATTAAGACCTTAAATGATCTACAAAATATACACCATCATTGTATCATCTAATGGATGAAATGCGAGTATTCGTCAAGATCATTATCATATGTTGACTCACGAAAAATTCGTTTAGGGTCAATATCGATAATCAAAACCATTGCCATATGTTGCCAAATGAAAAGTGATTTTTGGGTCAATATCCATAATCAAAATATCATCTCCAAAATACACAACAGTTATCATATTCCTTTATTATGGGATTGAATTTGGAGTTACACTTCACTCAAATTTATCACTATGTTATGCCACTTTATGTACATAAAATATATAGTTTTAATGCTATAGTTAATGTGTTAGATATTAAAATTGATGTGTGTTGCAAAATTTCACTAATTACAATTTCATGATTGGGAAGTGTACTAGGGATTATAGTTTCTAGAATTGATTGTGCTTTAAAGATTTTAGTGCACTATGGTTTAATTAATTTTAGAGTTAGTCCCTTAAGAATTATCAAGTGTCATTGCTTTTTAATAATAATAGTTGTTAGAGGTTGTATTATGGAAGGGTTTGTAAGTATGTAAGAGTATGAGTGATCACACTAAATTAGTGGTTGTGGGCCATATTAGTCTTTTTACATTCATAATGATTTTTGATTAAGGGCACATATTTTAACAGATATTATAGTGGTCAGACTGGTCAAAAGTTACATTAAATAAGGAGAACAATTTTGTGGGGGTTAATATATAGTGCAATATATAGAAATATGTAATAATAAATTCATTCTAATTAGTGAATTTATAGACACATATATTAATATATATTTGTATAGATCAAATTATTATTGATAAACCTAATGTGTGTTTCCTACCTCATTGTTTTAATTCAATAACTAATTGGTTATACTTAAAAAAGCACATTGATTTAGTGGCTAGATTTTTCATACTCCTAGAGTTTTGCAAGGCTCTTAGAAATATTGTAAAAAGTAGGTTATCTCAAACTTTGAAATAAATATTTTATTTATATATTTGTCATTCAAATTTTCCAAACTAAAAGTATTTAGAAAATAATATAAATTAATTATTTTTTAATTACTAATGAAGAGGATTATTAATCCATATGACTTTAATGAAGATGGTTATTAATCTATATACATTTATTTATTACTTAAGAAAGTTATTTTTTTAGTGAAAAATGTTATTAAGCCATATGAATTTTAAGAAATTTTTTTCTTATTTAACAACTTATCCCCGAATTCCATTTTGACAATTTTTTTATTTAGCAAAAAAATTATGTATAATTACTTTCATAGCTTTTTGGAAATTGTGTAAATTCAAACCCACTCGGATACTGTGAGTCACTAATATAAAGATTGACATTTCAAATTTGAGCATTAACTTTGTGCATAGTATGTGCACTTTGAAGAAAGCAATTTACAAATTGAGATTTTTAATTCCACCCTTACTTTTTTAACTTTGAAATTTTGTCTTTATTTCTACAAAAGAAACTGCCCTTTTTTTTGGTAGCTAAGCACCCATGAGGGATTTGAACCACTTACCTATGGCAAGAATTGCCTTAACATTAACCCCATGGACAAACTGACCATTTTTTACCTCAAAAGAAAATAAATGTTATTTTAAAATTTAATTTTTAATACTTTACTTTGTCATCAACTATTTGGTCTTTCCCATTTTAAAATTCCCAATCTTTTAGCTAAAAAGAAATTAACAATTTTTTAAAATTTAACTTTTAATCTTTTACTTTGCTTTTCTTTATATTTTAAAAGTTAATTATTTTGGTTTGCATTTTTTGAATTTAATGGTTGATTTTTCTCACGAGGCAATATAATTGGTATTTTTCTTTTTAAATTTAAATTGCTTTTTGCTTTTTCCGGTTATCATTGAAATTAATATTCTACTTTCTATATTTGGGTAAGTTTTTGCTTTTCTCTGCTGTCTTCTTGAATTTGAGCCGTTTAGTTCATAGCCGTTTCGGCCGATTTCAAAAATAGCAATGTATCAGTGCCAATATGTCATTATTTTCTTCATCACTGAACCATGGCGCCGATAGTGCTTTCATTGGAAGCGCCAATGTTGTTGCCTCTGTTTTTTTGCTGGGAAGAGTGAATATAGTATATGATGCTGGGAAGAGTGAATATAGTATATGATGGTGGTGTGTTTTATCTCTGTATCTTTGAGGGAAGAGCGTTAGACTGAATATTTTGAAGATCTTTGAAAGTTGCGTCTTCGATTTGATGGAAGAGCGTTAAACTGAGTATAAAGGTTGTGTGTTCGATCTGTATCTTTCATGGAAGAGCGTCAGACTGGTTATCTTATCTTTGAAGGGCGTGTGTTCGATATATGAAGATTGTGTGTTCGATCATCTCGCATTTCATAATTCCACTTCAAATCGCGCTTGACGTAAGTAGCCATTTCTGTCCTTTCGAATTATCTTAACATTCTTGATCCATGCCGCTTCTTCTTGGATCTTTGTTTAAATGCCTGGTTTACATTTTTTTCCTGCAACCATTTGAAACCATGCCTCGCCTTGCTTTAAAATACGGTTCATAATTTTATTTTACAACTATACCGCTTCTTCTTGGATCTTTGTTTAAATGTCTGGTTTACATTTTTTTCCTGCAACCATTTGAAACCATGCCTCGCCTTGCTTTAAAATACGGTTCATAATTTTATTTTACAACTATATATAGAGTTTATGCATAATTTTCTTTCCGTTATTATTGTTTTAAGGTGTTTATAATTTTTTCCCTGCAACTGTGGATATCTTTTATGGATAATTTTGTGCGCACATTTGAAATATTTAACACTCGATTATAATTATTTTTCTGCAACTATGAAAATCACTTATTAATACTTTTCGTGTTCCATTATGTTTTTTTCACAAACACTTTGTCATCAAGATTGGTTCTCAATTACTATATCTGCCCAATTACTATATCTGCCCAATCCTATGGACTGAATTTTTCTCTTGTGCCCAATCCTATGGACTGAATTTTTCTCTTGTTGTTACCAAGACATCCATCATAGATACCTGTAGCCCCGAAAAAATAGATTACGTCTTTGGCTTCATAGAAATTCATGCAAACATTCACGTCTTTCAGGATTTGTCAAATCACGGATTGTAAATGTTTCCGGGGTGGGGATACACTTTGACGTCTCAATTTTTAAACTGTATTTTAATATGCAAATAGATTTAGCTTTTCTTTTATTGGAATTGGAATTTGGGTTACATCATATATTTTTGAAATTTTTAGCACACAAATAAATTCAACATTTTAAATTGTATACTTTTAAATATAAATATGTAGAAATATGAATATGTGAAAAATTATTAAAATTATCAATATTTTTTTCCAAATAAAAAATGAGAATGTTGTCCTGTTAAACTACACTACACTGCACTTCCATTATTAGGTGTTTAGTTATGATGTTCACCTTTCTTACAATTTCGATATTGAAAATTACAAGTAGCCACATATAATTTTTATTACCTTTACCAATATTTGACTTAAACTAAAAAACTAATTTAAATTTTATTATTTAAATTATTGTTCTCATAAATACTTATTTATATTGCAATTTTTTATACATATTATTTGTTATATTATCATGTATATATTGATATTTGAATTATCATGGTAAAGAATGAATCAATAAGTATTATAAATAAAGAGAATGAAATGATATGCATTTTTTTTTTTTTTTTACATTTTCTGATGAGGTGGAGGTGGAGGTGGTGGTCATGGTAGTGGTTGAGGAGGAGAAGGAGAAGGTAGCAAAGGTGAAGGAGGTTAAGGAGGAGGTGGAGGTGGTGGTGGAGGTGGAGTAGGGGGAGGAGGTGGTGGACGAGGAGGAGAAGAGAAAGAAGAAAAGGGAGAGGAGGAGGTGGTGTTGTTGATGGAGTAGGTGGTGGAAGAGCAAGCAGAGGTGGAGGAGGCAGGGGCGGAAGTGGAGGTTGTGGACAAGAAGGAGGTGGAGGAGGAGTTGGAGGAGGAGGCAGAGGTTGAGGAGGTAGAGGTGGAGGCAGAGGAGGAGGAGGAGGAGGAGGAGATGCAGGTCATCGTGGAGGAGGTAGAGGTGGTGGTGGAGGAGGAGGAAGAGGAGGATGAGGAGGGTATAGAGGCAGAGGTTGACGAGTTGGAGGAGGTGGAGGTGGAGGAGGACGGCGAGGTAGAGGACGAGGAGGAGGTGGAGATGGAGTAGAAGGAGGAGAAGGAGCAGCTGGAAGTGGTAGTGGAGCAGGAGGAGGAGGAGGTGGTGATGGTGGTGGTTGAGATGGAGGAGGTGGTGGAAGTGGTGGGGAGGAGGTGGAGGTGATGGAGGAGGAGGTGACAGATGAGGAGGAGGAGGTGGTGGAGGAGGCAAAGGCAAAGGTGGTGGACGATGTGTAGGTGGAGGAAGAGTAGGTGGAGGAGGAGGACAAGGTAGAAGCGGTGGACATGTAGGTGGTGGAGGTGGAGGTGGTGGTGGTG
>APFE031335472.1:0-10786 GCA_000404065.3 Pinus taeda
AGTCATATACACTATCGGGGGCCAAAACCCATACATATATGCATTCAATACTATTGCCGGTCAAAAACATGGGTATAGTGGAATACACTATTGGAGTGGGAAAGCTTTTATATATATCGGCACATATATATATCAGCGACAATGTAATCGACAGGTTCGATCATAGGCCATCACCCCAAAACCCCCGACTGCGATGTATGTCGCGGACCGAATGGTCCGATTGCAACATGGTTCAATGCAATATCGCATCCGCATATGTATCGGATCTGCGTGTGTCATAAGGGAAGACCCCCAGGCCATAGTTCTGCGATACGCCGATATGCAATTAGCGATAGCGCCGATGAAAAGGGGCCAATAGCGATACGATACATTGAAATCGTCGATCGACGATTGGTGATGGGCGAACCCCCGATGCCAAGGCCAATATACATTGCGATTGTGATATGCGATCAAACCCGGACCCAATTGGGATCATCCGCACGATTACATAAAATTTGAAGTCTGGGCTAAAGGCTCATGATGTGTTTTCATGAGTTTCGCTAGTGCTTTCCGTTAGAATGTCTATTTGGGGATTTATGCCAGAGGAAGGCAAAACGACTGGGTTTCCCATGCCCACCTATTCATTCCAATTGGAAAACGGATTCTTTGGTAAAACAATCGATCTTCCACCCCTTGGGAAGGTAACCAAATGGTTAATAAAACAACAGAAAACACAATTAACAAAGGGAGGCCAAGAGAGACACAAAAAGCACAAAGAAGGAGGATTCTCAGAGGCACGGGCAGAGGAAAGCTCAGGGAAGCTCGGGAAGCCCATAAATGCTTTGGTGAATACGTAGGCAGAGTAGAGAGGCTACAGAATCCGTGCAAAGGCCTAACGAACCCTCGGAGGCTCAACAGATGCACAGAGGGAGCTCCAGAAGCACAAAAGTGCTCGAATGTTGAGCGTAAGCTCAGAGAAGATAGTCTGTAGAGTAAGGATGCTCGTGTAGAGTAAGAGGAGCTCGGAGAGGCTTGAAAACTCAGAAATCCACCAGAGGTTAGGAAGCCCGAGCCAAAGAGCCAAGAGTCAGAGCTTAGTGCCAGAACCAAAGCCAAAGAACCAGAGTCAGAGCTAAGAGCCATAACCAAGAGTCAAAGAGCCAGAGCCAAGAACCAAGAACCAAAAGCCAAAGCTTCAAGATCTAGAAGGGATAAAATGGTATCTGAACCCACTGTTTTTGTACAGAATAGCAAGAGTTGAGTCAAAGACTTGTAAAAGACTTACATCATAATCCAGAGAGCCTAGTTGAATTATCTAGAGCTCACGAAGATGTAGCCCAAGAGTTGTGGGTGAACTCCAAATTAATTTGTTGTCCTATGTGTCTGTTTTTACTGCTGCTTTATTTATTGTTATATGCATTTATATATCAATTTAAGCACATTCACATATCAGTACAAACAGAAAATTTTAAAGCAAATAATCAGCTAAAAAAAATACAAGCATACACCTATATTTTCAAGCATTTCTTAATTCTGCATTGGTTAATCATTAAAGACTTGGGAATATTCAAGATTTGGAAGTGGGAGAGGTTCTTGTAAGCTAGACAAGAAGTCTAAGAGCCCCATTTTCATATCAAGTGGTATTAGAGCTTAAGATTGATTAACCACACCTTTAGGAAGGTTATAACAGAATGCTTGATTGACAAAGCAAAGACTGCTTTCCTGAAAGGGTTTGAACAGCCAAAGGTTGATTATATGCTTGTTTTGCAGACTGACTATTTTCTGAGTTTGCAAAGGTAAAGGGGAAGTTATTGATAGCTTAGTCCAGGAAGGAAAAGAAGGAGAAGGGTTGAAGGCATTCTTCTATCCCAAAGAACCTCAAGGAAATCCAAAGCACAAGAGGTTTGTTGCAAGAGGTTGCTTACATAAGCTCTTTATTTATCTTGTTGAAGTTTTTTTGTTCATTGGCATAATGACAACTTCTACAAGTGGGTCCTCAAATTCTGCTCTCTTCACAAGAATCTTTGATGAAGACATGAAGCAAGAATTATCCACCATGATGGATATGGTGAGAGAAATGTATGAGGATGGAAGCAAGAGCAACATACTTAGAAAGTAGCTGAATTCCATGAAGAAAGAGAAGCAATTGCTTGCTGATAGATTACAGGAAATGGAGAGGCAACTTCATATTGCAAATATGAACTTGAAAAGGATGCATGAGTTGGAGTCACAGCTCTTTGTTGCCAAAGAAGACTTAGTCAAGTATCAGCTTGAAGAAGAGGTAAGCCATTCCGATTTGTCTTCAAATTCTTCTAAGAATGCTCATATTGTTTCTTTTGAAATGCATACTAAATGCATAGGTTCCAAGCTAATTTCCAAGATGGGCTATGAAGGCAAGGGCTTGGGAGAGCATGCACACGGTATTATTGAACGAATAATGGTTGAGGGAAGGCCTAAATATTTGGGTCTTGGCTATGGAGAGTCTTATGGAGAGAGTTCCAAAGCTACCATGAAAGCCATTGAAACCATTCCAAGAAGGAGTTTCATTGCAAGTCCTCTATCTCAAGAGTGTGAAGATTGTGTTCAGGAGGAATGCAATGGCTTGAAACATCATTTTCAGGGTGTAGGTGTTCAGAAGCACACCCTTGAACCAGAGAGTTGTGGAAACTTTGACAGCCTTGAAGAGATTGATGGAATTCCAAAGGGAGCCACTTCTTCATTTGCTTCACCTCCTCATGAAGGCAATAAAGGTGAAAGACGCAGGTATAAATCTGGTGCTAACCATATTCCTTTTGATTTTGCAAAACATGATAAATCTCCACATAGATATGGAAAAAGAGTTGCTTGTTCCTTTTGTGGTTTGGATAACCATCATGTTTCTAGATGTTGGAAGAGAATGGCCACATACAGGAAACTTTTGAAGGAAAAGAAGAAAGCAGCCAAAAGGTCCATTGGAAAAGGCAAATCATGCTGTCAAGAGGATGCATATGTGTTGCACTTACTGCCATAAGCAAGGGAATCTTGTTGAAAGGTGTTGGACTCTGAATCCAGCAATGCTTCCACTAAAGTTGAGGGAGAAGGTGGAAAGAGAAGATGGCAGAAATGGAAAGGAAGATTCCATGATTGATGTGTCTCAAAATGATTCACATATTGATGTTGATGTGTAGACAAAGGAAGGACCTTTGAAATGGATTGGTAAGAAATGGTTAGAGTTCTTATCCAATTAAAGATTGCATGTCTATTGATGCATCTGTTTGCATTCTTTGTTGATGGAATGCAAGTTGCAGGTTTATACCAAAATGGTGAATGGAAAAAGTTGAGTAGGAAGCCAACTTTGTTGTTGCAACATTATGTTCATTTCAGCTTCGAAAGTACAGTGTACTTAAGCGAAAGTTGAAGGATGAAATGCATGCATGAGCATGAGATGCATGAACATAGGGATGTTGAGGCTTTCCTTGTATTTGGACATGTATGTGTGATTAACTTGCAGGGTTGATTGCTTTGACATACATGTGATGTTGACTTGAAAGAAGTTAACTTGGTCTCTAAAATGGAGATAATAATGAAGTGTGTCATCTTTAAAAAAAAAGAGTCCAAATGGTTTTTTTCTACATGCTTGACTTGAAGGGTCATTTGTTTTTAAAGGCATGTTTTGTGGGCTTGTTGTCTATTCCATCATTTGTATGCAGATGAAAGACATAGAGGTGTTCACAAGATGTGAAATCTGTTTTTTGGAGCACGAGTTTAGTCCATCCAGTTGTTGTCTGTATGCCTGTTGTTGTTGGCAATTTGTCAAATAGGTACAAATGAAAGTTTTATGGAGCAGATGTACTTCACATTTGTTTGAGCCACCTTGGATCAATGATCAAGGCAAAGAAGCTCAAAACTACCTTCTATGACAGTTCCAGCAGAAGTTCTACAGGAAGGCAATGAGGAAGACAATTCTTACCATGAAGCCCAGCCCATCCAAGAAGGGAAGTGATCATAAACTTTGGTTCAGAGGCATATGCAAAGGCAAGAGTAGGGAGGCTGAAAGAAGAGGGTGGGTCACTCTCGTTTACTATTCAGATTAGTATGTCAGTCTTTTGGAGACCAAAAGTTCTTTTAGTGGGGAGGCATGATCCAAAATGGATTTTGGATAGAGGCCTAAGTCTAAGTATTCCTCACTGAGGAAAAATGAAAGTCCAAGGAAGTTCCTAGAACTAGCCCCATTGCAGAGATCGTCTCATTCTAAATCTATTGCAATTTGAATGGGCCAAAACTGACTTAGGATGCAAAAGTTATTATAAAATGAAGCTGCTTATATCCCTTGTAAAAAGGAGCAAAATCCACTAATGATGGGACCCAAAAACATGAAGAAAACCATGAAATCGAGCCTATCAGAGGCACAAACTTATATGTGTGTGTGTGTGTTTACATTATCGGTGGCATAAACACACACACACACACACACACACACACACATATATGGGTCATATACACTATTCGGGGGCCAAAACCCATACATATATGCATTCAACACTATCGACGGTCAAAAACATAGGTATAGTGGAATACACTATCAGAGCGAGAAATATTTTAGATATATCAGCACGTATATATATCAGCGACAATGTAATTGGCGGGTTCGGTCATAGGCCATCACCCCAAAACCCCCGACTGCAATGTATGTCGCCAACCCGATGGTTCGATTGCAACATGGTTCAATGCAATATCGCATCTGCATATGTATCGGATCGGCATGTGTCATAAGGGAAGACCCACGGGTCATAGCTTTGCGATATGTCGATATGTGATCAGCGATAGCACCGATGAAAAGGGGCCAATAGCGATACACCAATATCGCTGATCGGCGATCGGTGAACCCCCGATTCCAGGGCCAATATACATTGCGATTGCGATATGTGATCAGACCCGGACTCGATGGGGATCATCCATGCGATTGTATAAAATTTGAAGTCCGGGATAAAGGCTCATGATGTGTTTTCATGATTTTCGCCTGTGTTTTCCATTATAATGTTTATTTGGGGATTTATGCTAGAGGAAGGCAAAACGACCGGGTTTCCCATGCTCGCCGATTCAGTCCAATTGGAAAATGAATTCTTTGGTAAAAGGATCGGTCTTCCACGCCTTTGGAAGGTAACCAAATGGTTAATAAAACAACAAAAAACATAGTTAACAAAGGGAGGCCGAGAGAGACACAGAAAACACAAATAAGGAGGATTCTCAGAGGCGTAGGTAGAGGAATGCTTAGGGAGAGCTCAAAGAAGTTCGGGAAGCCCAGAGATGCTTCGGTGAATACGTAGGCAAGGTAGAGAGCTGCAGAATTTGTGGGAAGGCCCAACGAACTCTCGGAGGCTCAACAGATGTGCAGAGGGAACTCCAAAAGCACAAAGGTGCTCGAATGCTGAGCGTAAGCTCAGAGAAGACAGTCTCCAAAGTAAGGATGCTTGGTGTAGAGTAAGAGGAGTTCGGAGAGGCTCAAAAGCTCAGAAATCCACCAGAGGTTAGGAAGCCTAAGCTAAAGAGCCAAGAGCCGGAACCAGAGCCAAAGAGCCAGAGTCAGAGCCAAGAGCCAGAGCTTCAAGAGCCAGAAGGGATAAAATGGTATTTGAACCCACTGTTTTTGTATAGAACAATAGGAGTTGAGTCAAAGACTTGTAAAAGACTTACACCATAATACCATAGAGCCTAGTTGAATTAACTAGAGCTCACGGAGATGTATCCCAAGAGTTGTGGGTGAACTCCAAATTAATTTGTTGTCTTATGTGTCTATTTTTACTACTGCTTTATTTACTGTTATATGCATTTATATATCAGTTTAAACACATTCATATATCAGTACAAGCAACATATTTTAAAGCAAACAATCAGCTAAAAACAAATACAAGCATACACCTATATTTTCAAGCATTTCTTAATTCCGCATTGGTTAATCATTTAAGACTTGGGAATATTCAAGCTTTGGAAGTGGGAGAGGTTCTTGTAAGCTAGACAAGAAGCCTAAGAGCCCCATTTTCAGATCAACCAACCTTATTTAACTAAGTCAAGCCAAGGGTCAAACACCAAATTACAATAATTGACCAATTTAGATCAATGCACTTTGTCTTGTTACATTATAGTTATACAATAGAGTTATTATATCAATGAGTCAAGCATTGTTACTAACATAAGGTCACTTACAGATTTATGGTTAGAACATGCATCCACTCTTTTAACTAGGTCTTTATCTCATAGCCAAGTTTACTCTTATTGTTCCATGTCACATTACATGAATAATAACATAGTCAATTTTGTTTATATATGAGGTCATTGTCTCACAATTTCACAACAACCTTTTGTCATGGTAATTGTTAGTATTATGTCATGATGATAATTTTTTACTATGCTTTGGTCCAAAATTGTAAGGAGAAGTCAATGATTGGCTTAGTGCATTTGATACTAGAGGTTTTTCATTGATACATAATGAGATTATTGTGAGAATTATTGTCATACATTAACAAATGTAGGTAAACAAACTTATATACACGTGTCCTTTAAGACAACAATTGAGACTGTCATAAGTGTTTATAACAAATGTTACAGTGCTGCAACTATAGATTTTCCTCTTGAATATGAAAACCTTTACAAAATAAAAATTACACTGGAATATCCTTGTAAGATTAATATGAACCTATACTGCTGCAATGATGAAACAATGAGAACCTTAATTACTACAACGCAAAGATGCCCTAAAGAAGACTTGGTAATGGTTTTTAAGTCTATTACTCAACCTTTAATACACAAGTTTGATGCTTGAGATATGAAAACAAGCTTGTTTCCCTAGTCTAAAAATGGTACTCAAGCCCTAATACATAAGTATGAGACCTAAATACCGAGATCATGTAAGATATTCAGGGAGCCGAGAGTTAGAAGAGGTCTGACGCAATAGGTTTTTGTTTTGGTTTTTGTGCCTTAGATAGGTCTGAATATATACAACTAGAGACCTACTATTGCCTACGAGCAAATAAAACCAATACATACCTTAAGTTGAGCTGCTCTCAATGTGTCCCTTAAAAAAATCAAAATTAAAGAGATCAACCACCCCACAAATGTATGCTTTGCAAATTCATTGTCTTCTCATAAATAAGAGACCTATATGGTATCCTCAGAATGCCAAAAACAATTCCTCCATAGATAGGCCGAAATTTCAGAGGTAAATATAAGATATGTGTTGAGAATGTTATGTTTTGGAAGGCATTAGATCTCCCTTTTATAATTTTTTGGTTAGGCTTAGTTAGGGGCTCTTAAAAGTAGAATTTCAAGTAGGTTTATTTTTTTTTAGTTGCTAATTATTCAAATAATCACAATTAATTAATTATCTTAGGTCCCAAGCAAAGAGGTCGTTAGCCTAGTGGAGGAGGGATAAGGTTTAAGTAAGGATTTTTTGGATTCTAATTAGTCATATGCCCTTCCTAGGATGATTTTACCATAGAAAATGACCAAGGAACCCATATGCTTGATATTAGATTCCCTTGACCAATGAAAGTATGACATGTCACCACCCCTTGGGGTTTTAGCCCAAAAAATAGGGTCATCAACTTCAAATTCACTTTTCTCTCAAACCAGGAGGAATTACGCGGTGTGCCATGTTAGAGTCCTATAGTGATAGGATTCATAATTTTGAATTGGCTAAGTTTGAGCCTTGTAATATTGTGCATACCTTTGCTTTCTGCAAATGTTTTCCCTATTAAAAATTTTAAAAATGTAAAGAGGGTATGCTCTAAAAGAAGCATCAAAGGACAAAAAGAATAAGAAAAGATCAAAAAATGAAAATATATGAACCCCAAAAACAAAAATAGATCATGAAAGTATGCAAGTTTAAATGCCACTACTATTTTACTGCTTTACTATCTTAAATAATGGTTGTGTGAAGCTTGTCATACATGCCACAACCCATGGTAGTCAAACTGTTTAATCTTGGCTATTTTATGCTTTCAATTTATGTTTATAGTTAGAGAATAAAATCTGACCAAACGGTTTAATCTTGGTAGATCATTAGATAGGTAGAGAAAATAAAAGGAGCTCATAAGTTTAATCTGAGCCCTTGGATGATATAAGGTTAGAATTACATAGTTTACTTTTCAAAAGAAAAATCTGCTAGCCTAAATGCACCCAAATAAAATGAAGAAAAAATGGCAGGGTAAGTAATGGGTAAGTAGAAGAAAGGTTGTTGAAGTATAAAGTTGATTGGATAAAGGCACATTTATCATGCTTGATTATATGTTTCAATGTGCATGAACATTTAAGAAGGCAAAAAACAATGGTTTACAAGTTAATTTAATTAACTCCCCTTCATTCTTTTCACCCCTTTACTTACTAATTTCCCCATCCACAAGTAAGTTCTAGTACCTAAAATCCTTCAAGTCATAAAGGCTCAGAGCATATCTCTGACTTTTGGTGGGACCGGACCCTCGGCTTAATGACTTATGGACATCAAGTGTTAGAATTCCCTTCATGAAATTCATTTCCCCTCATTACCCTAATAAAATCCCTTTTCCTAAGGTTAAACTTCATTTGCCTAGGAAAAGTAAATAACCCCGAGTTAAAATTCCATTTCATTCAAAAAACCCACAAAAAGTGCTTTATACTAAGTGTAAGTGTATGTGAAGAAAGTGCATCAATATTACATTATGCTTAGTGGTATGTTCACTCCGCACATTCATTTCATATTAATTTTTAACTTAATTATATAAATCCCCGACATACCTTTTCCCATATATTAAATAAATCCCCTATATAAATATCCCAACCCTTAGTTTTACTATAAGCTATACTTTGTCCCATATTCCCGACAAAACCGACTTAATACACCATTACGCGGTAAAGCTAAACTAATCCTGTCATTAAGCCCCGCCCGATCGTTTAAACCCATGATTAAATCCTAATTAATCCCAAATCACCAAGGATTAAAGCTCTGGGCCCACTCGAAGCTTATGCTCATATCATCCGCGCACATCCCTTGCCCGACTACCATCCGATCATCATCGCCCACATCCGACAGTCCACAACCATATCGGTTTCACTCGATGGTCGACCGTTACCCGCCCGATAAGGTGGTTTTCCCCGGCCCTCCAACTGCTATGTGTCACGCACTATCATAGATCGGGTGACCCCTCCGAAACACTACCTCATCCACAAAAGCGGTGCGATGGCTTGGGAAACCACCTCCCTGCCAAAACCCGAAAAACCACCCACTGTTCATTCATAAATTACCCGCCAAAAAGTGATCGTTGCTCAATAAAAAGCCTGAGAAGCCCCATTTTGCCTTTTTTCACTCATTTTATGCATAAACCTCTGCGAACTAGTGCGACAGCTCCAAACGTTGAATTCATCAATTAACCTCCAATTCCACTCCTGAAGAAGCTGCAGAGACCCCAATCAAGCTCTCAAATCTGTACCAGAGCCATTCAAACTTTTGCAGTTGCCGTGAACTCCGAATTTGAAGTTAATTCACCCAATTCCAAGTATTTGAAAACAAATTACCAGTCACCCTTTCAAATTTGAAAATGTTCAGTCTGTAAAGTGTTTTAATTAAATAAAATTAATCGAAATTACTTTAAAAGTTAAATTGTGTGCCCAAACCCTTCTGAAAGTTTCCAGTTTTTGTCAAAACCTCTGAATAAACCTGTATTGCCAAATTCAAATCCACAAGAACTGAATTATGGTTGCACCCGTCGCCATGGATGTCAGACCTATCACAACTCCCCATTTGGACCTTGAACACCTCCCCCTGGCGGACAAGGATTTTTAAATCAGAGACACAAGTGCATATGAAGTCCTTCTCAAAATTCATTGTTTGAGTAAAGACATATATCTGAACCATTCTGATAACATTGGCCTTTAGGACTCCAATTTGCCCAAATATCAGTTTCCCCAAGTACATATCTTTCTTGAAATTGTCCATATGTGCCATGCTTGTTACATTCCCAGCCAGAGAGCTATAATGTCCCTTGACCAAAAGGTTTTGTTCACAATTACAGCTGAATCAATCAATGAGATGTTACAAGTCCAACCAGGTCCAAACTTGACCCCACTCTCAATCGGAGATTTGTTAGACCAGTACACCAAATTGAGTCCATCAAAACTGGCCCAAATTTTCCAAACTTTCATTGTAGAAGAGCAGTAGATTCCTAAAGATGCCCCTCCATATGTTTTTGCCATTTTCTCTGAAAGGGGCAAGCATATTGTGACTATGATATCATGTATTCTGGGTTGTACCACAGATGAATTTGTTGATGAGCTTGTCCTAGCCTTCATGTCTATTTTCACCCCAGCAAAGCCTCCTGCTACTTTGTACAATTATGCCCAGTTCATAGCTGAAATGATGCATGAACAGTTTACCAAAATGCACAATGAGAGAGTATTCAAAGACTCATCTGCACTTTACCATATGTTTTTGTATTATCAATCAGACAGGTTTCCCTTCACCCTCCAGAAGCTGGATACTAGAGGCCACCCCAGGTCTGTCATATTTTGGACACCATTGTTCCACAAGCATTCATCATCATACTCCTATACAGACTTCATTGACTCTTTTGTCCATCCAATCATGACTATGTTGACAGGAAGTCCTGCACCTAGAATAAGTCAAGAGATCAAAAGAGTCCTCCAATTGTCAAAGCAAAGTAAGGTGAGAGATTGGTACCTTTACCAAAATCACACTAAAATAAGAATCTATGCTTTCCAGTTAGCCCCATACAAACTCCCCAAATACCTCCCCATGAGGTTATTTGCTCTAGAATATAACAGGTAGATAATGAACTCT
>APFE031335476.1:20666-30794 GCA_000404065.3 Pinus taeda
CACTTACAATTATTAATATGGGCTTTATTGACTCTTGACTATGACGTGATCCCATGACATGAATAAGGGGGTTAGGGTGGGACCCTAACAGAAAAGGCATGATGACTGAAGCAATGACCAAGTTCACAGGCCTTGTTTCCAAGCTAATGTTTCCTATACACTAGAAACCTCCTTTATAAATCTTCTATGTAAGCCTAAGGATGCCTTAGTGTTGGCTTAGTGGGGCCTAACCTAGGTTCATAGGTGATTTAGCTAAGCAAATCCCGGTACTATTGGCCCTTTCGGCAACAATTCGTGGAGAGCAGACTAAGGTGTCACCCGAAGTAGTATGGGAGGGTGCTAGAACCAGGTTTCGGCACCCTTGGGATGTCCGATGGGCTTCTGGAGGTCCACGATATGACCTATCGTTGTGTGCACTTGCGATCCCTTCGCAACCTATGGTGCAGCTTCCGCGCAGCCCAACTCGGGGCATGACTCGTATAATACTCATGATCCTTGCTAATTAATCGATTACTTAACTCATGTGCATAAGATTTATGGTTATTACAGCATATTTATCAATTATATCAGTGCGTGCAATACATAATTGAATACAAACATAAAGAAGATAATGCACAGCAAATACAGAGGAATAGAAATCAACTTCTCTTTTATTAATCTTCAGTCTTTCTTACAAACCCGTCATCGCCCTGCGCACTCAGCTGCAAGGGTCCGCGCACTCAGATGCAAGGGTCTGTGCACTCAGTTGCAGACTCAACTAGGCCTCTGTGCACTCAGCTGCAGAGCCTCTTCCTACTACTATAACCTAAGACACTCAGAATTCTACTCTAAGCTCGAACCATTCCTTCGTTATTCTCTCTATCCATTACTCATTAACTACTTTTACAACTTAGAGCCTCACTCTATTTATACAATCCCATGGGCCGTGGACCATGGGTAGGCCAACTTTATACTATTTTACAATACAACGTTTAGGGCGGACAACCCTATGACTCAATTGTACACTTCGCGCTCTGCGCCCGCAATTCGCGGAGTTTTACAACATCTCTGACCAAAACTTGGGCTTTGAGCCCCAGAAACCTGTTGTGGGGGGATTTCATGCCCAACAGGCCCCTAACACAATCATCGTAACTCATCCCGAGTCACTCTGCTAGTGTGGCGATCTTGGCATGGAGCCCCTCCAACCGATCCTGCACTGCCCGGAGGTTCACATTGCATTATTTTGTTGTTTGTTGGACCTATTATATGTTCTCTTCTATTTCTTCTGCATCATCCATGTCTGACTCGTGTCCTTTCTTTGGTACTAGTTCCTGGTGCTTGTGTTTATAGTCGCGCACCCTTGTCCGGCTCCTCGGGTCACGAAGACTGTGCTTCAGTTGGTTAATCAGATAGCTGACCCACCCATGTAGGGCTTCAGGCGACTTTCGTTTACTTTTCCTGGGAAGAGTTCTCCATTAAGTTTGATTAGCTCGATCGTGCCTTCATTTTTGACCTCTTTTACCACATATGGTCCCAACCAGTGCATTCTGAAATTTCCTAAAAAAATTCTAACTTTTTGTCATACAGTAGCACTAAATCGTTTACCTTGAAGGTGCGCAACTTGATATGGCGGTCGTGCTAGGCCTTTTCACACTGCTTTTGTACCTACTGGTGAAATCTAGCTAGAAACCTCTCTTCCTCGAGTTCTTCTAATTGCATGAGCCTTTCTTCCAGAGCTTCGTGATCTGTCATGCCTTCGAGCACTGCTATTCGTAGACTAGGTATGATATATTCCATCGGCATGACTACTTCCGTACCATAGACCAAACGGAAGGGTGCCTATCCCGTCAATTTCTTGCACATTGTCCTATACACCCATAACACGGTGGGTACATGTAGGTCCCAATCATCCCGCTGTGTGTTACATACTTTGGTCAGCATAGTCTCCAGTATTTTGTTGAATACTTCTATTGTTCCATTGGCCTGTGGGTGGTATGGTGTACTTTTTTGGTGATAAACTGGAACTCTTCTATCAGTGCACTGATGGTTTCATTCAAGAAATGTGTGTCGTGAGCACTCATTAAGATGTTCAGGAAACCAAATTGTGCCAACACGTTTTCGAAAAAGAACTTTGCAGTCATTGACGCCATGCAGTCCTTAACTGGTTGTGCTTCCGGCCATCGTGTCAGGTACTCTGTTGCGGTGATGATGTAGCGCGCACCCGTCTTTCCCTAAGGTTTGATTGGGCCCACAAAGTCAATTGCCCATTTCTCAAATGGTTGCAGTGTCATTTGGGGATTTAGTGGCATCTTGTCCCTTCGTGATGGTTTTCCTATCCTTTGACATATATCGCAGGCCTTACAATGTGCTTTCGAATCCTGGTGCAGGGTCGGCCACCATAACCCTGCATGAAGAATCTTTTCTGTGGTCGTGTGTCCTGCATAGTGTCCTCCTGCAGTGCCCCCATGTACTTCCACGAGGATCTAACCTCGTTCAAATTCAGGTACGTATCTTCACAATACCTTATTATTGCCCATCTTGTGAGGTGCCCCGCAATGACAGAAAAGTCTGCCACGCACACCACCAATTCCTTCTTCTGTTGGATTGAGTACTCCTTCGGCGTAGTCCCTGTTGTTAGAAAATTGATTATGTCTTCCAAATGTTTGTCTGCAATGCATACTGCAAAGAGTTGTGCGTCAAGTAGTCCCTCCTCCAAATTTGTTTGTTCCTCGCCCATCTCAATTCGTGACAAGTGGTCTGGTCCTACTTTAAGCATCCCAGCTTGACTATGACCTCAAAATCATATTCTTGAAATAGTAAAAGCCATCTGCATATGCGCCCCCCCCCCCCCAACACAAGCTTGTTCACCAAGTATTTCAACGCGGAATGGTCGGTATACATCTTGAAATTTCTACCAAGTAAATAGTGTCCGTATTTCTACAGTGCATACTCCATTGCCAACCCCTCGCGTTCAGTGGTAGAGTAGTTCTTTTCTTCTTTGGACAATCTTCGACTTGCAAACGTGATCGGGTGATCCACACCCTTCGCACCCTCCTATGTGAGTACGGCTCCCAATGCGATACATGACGCATCAACGTGTACATGAAATTCCACATCCCACTTCGGGAAGACCCAAATTGGCACGGAGGCTAGTTTCCCCTTTAGGACATCCAAACTCTTCATGCAATCATCATTCCAAAAATATGTAACATCTTTTTTCAATAGCTTTTCCATCGGCGCAGTTATTTGGGCATAAATTTTGATGAACTTCCTATAGTATCCAGTGTGTCCCAAGGTAGCGTGCAGTTGTTGAACACTTCGTGGTGCTTCCAAATTGAGGATAACGGCAATCTTCGCAGGGTCCACCATCAGTCCTTGTTTGTAGACCACATGTCCCAGCAGGTTTCCAAAGGGAACGAGGAATGTGCACTTCTTCAAGTTCAGCACAATCTGGTGTTGGCGGCAAGTTTCCAGCATCAAACGTAAGCTTGCTACATGGTTCTTAACTAACCCAAAAATAGTCCAATCATCCAAATAGACCTCCAAAAAAAATTTTATGTATTATTTGAACGCGGCTACAACAATGCGCAAAAATATAGTTGGCGCATTCTTGAGTCCAAACGGCATCATAGTGTATTGAAATCATCCCCTTTCTGTTGTGAAGGTCATCTTGCTCCTGTCTTCTAGCGCGATCTGGATCTGATGGTACCTTGAGAAACCATCTATGGACGAGTATGCTTCCTGACTGCCAACATTCTCCAGTACCCTCATCTGTGAATGGCATTGGGAATGGATCGTGTACACATGCAATGTTTAGCTTCCTGAGGTCTACACATATTCTTATGTCACCCTTCTATTTTTTCTCTTGTACCAACATAGCACTCACTCAGCCAAATTCTTCCACTGGTTCAATAATTCTGGTTGTGAGCATTTGTTCTAATTTGTCGCGGACCTTTTCTTTACACTTTGGATTCAAGTGGTAAGGGCGATGCTTAACGAGCTTCGCGTTAGGTTTCAAGGTGATCTTCATCGTCCCTAAATCACCCACGATCCCTTTTAAGTCTGTAATTTTGGTCGGGAATGGGTCTTAGTATTCGTGGAGTAACTCAGTGACCTTATCAACTGTGGCATCGTCCCAATAGTCCCCAAGCGTTGTGTATTTTGGTTATTCCTCCATTCCAATGTTGACCCGCTTCATCTTTGGCGGCGCAGTGATGTTGGGGTCTTCAAGTGATGGTCCACAAATCTCGTGAGAGCCTTTTATTTCTGAAATGTTAATGTTCTGTGGGTCCTCATCATCCTCCTCAACATTCACGCTATAACACTCTAGTGCGCTAATTAACTGTACCACCCATTCTGGCTGAAGTACTTCCATTGGCTCTTGTGGTATTTTAAAGATAGCAGCTTTTACTGCTTGTAGCGTGTCATCCATAGTATCAGACCAACAATCTTCAAATGTGAATGTTAACAAGAATCCCTTACGCAACGTATCTCATTCGCCCGTACCATGGCATAGCTTTGTCTTCGTATGCCAATTCATTGGTATGACATCTAGGGTATGGTAGAATAGGTGCACCCATTCAAGCTATGGCTCTTCCCCGTAGACCTTGGTCCATTTCGCAAGGTGCATGCTTGGATCATCTCGTCTATCATATTTGTCTACTATTCATACTTTGGGTTGTCCAAACCGCAGGCATCATCCTTCTGCATCCGCGCCAGTCCTCAAAATTTCCTTAATGCGTACCCCACCATTGTGCGAGTGTTGCACGCAGTGCCCACTTCAACGCATCTAACCACTGCTACTCTGGTACTGCACTTTCAAATTTGCGTAGAAATTCATCCACCTCTGACAATCCATCATATTTTAGCAGCTCCCTTGCCTCTGTTGTTATGCAATGAAATGACCTGATCATCAAGTTGCAGTTCAGCGTTGTTACTTCGCATAGCCGATTCTGCCATCGCTCTATCTCTTCATCGGAATCCAAAGTGTATAAGCTTTCACACTCCCACGAAATCCTTCCATTTGTCACCAGATTTACCCAATGCTCACCTTGTGCAGTTATCTTATAGATACAGTCGATATTGTCATCACTATCATCATCGTGAACCGGCTCAGTGTATCGCGCTCCTTCGGCTGGGTCTAGCGGTACTACTACACGTAGTGACTTTTTCTCAAAGGTCAGTTTGCACTTCTTCAGATTTATGACTCGGTTCATATCAGTAGCCCAGTCTATTCCTAGTAGCGCGGGATAGGGATTGCTTTCATCGACAATCTCTATCACTTCAAAATTCACATGCACGCTCGCGCCTTCAATATCGACTGTTACCCCTTGCAATCTTCTCATGGGAAAAATATTTTGTTGGTTCACCATCTGTAACTAAATAGGGGACCATCCCACATTTTCTTTGGTAGTACATTCGCATCTGAACCCAAGTCCAGGATTACTTGATCCATTTCATACTCGCTTATTTGTGCAATCAACCTCACCTCCCTTCCTATGCACAATGCATGCTTTCCTAGTTTTCGGACCATGCGGGGTTCTCCTGATCCCGCACACCTAGTAATAAGTTCTTGTAGGCCTTTGACTGCCTTGTTGTCGTGCAACAGTTTCATGCATGTCTCCAGGAAGGTAGTGAGCATTGAAGGATCCATTCCTGGTTCTAGTTGATCCTTACTACCTGAAGTGGAGGCCTCGGTGAAGCTCTTCTTAGCTTCCATGAATGTCTCCTTCACACATTTTAAATCAAACTCACGTTCCTTTGTAGGAGCCTTATGAACCCATGCGCTTTCTTCTGGCTGCTTCCCTTTATCATCTCCCAATCCTCCTCGACCCCGACCGCGCCCCTGAAACCCAGCGCATGCCATCCCTGCATTTGGGTCAAGGTCTCATGTTTCGGCCTGCACCTTGTAGGCAAGGGTCTGATCCATCATTAGTTCATAGCTTCGGCAGGTGCATTAATCATGGCCTACCGACCTGCAGAAATTACAAAATAATTGTTGGGACGTCTGCATATACTTCTGCAATAGATGACAATTATCCATGGTATGTTTTCCTCTTATCTGGCAGATCGTGCACCATAACACATACACCGCGCTTGGCCCCGCCTATGCCTTCGGTCATAATGGCATTGGCCCTCCTCCTACCAAGTAGTTCGCGAACACTAGATAGTGATCTTTGTCGTGGCCCTAGCCTTTGCATTTTATGCACCACACTTCCTCGCGCGCCTCCGGGCGAGGTGCCCTATCCCGTTTCAAACTTTGCATTTCCATACACAGATTTTGTAGTTGTGCATGGATCTGTTGGACTCCCAATCCAGGGTCTTGTATAGGGGTCTCATGCAACCTCATTGACATCTCCAACGCTTCGGCCTGGGTGGAAATTTTTTGTTGTGATAGCGTCGTCCTTAAGTGTGGCATAAGTGAGGCCACAAACCATGAGCAATGTTGTGCATCTGTTAACTTCATGTTGGATTCACGGATCGTACTTTTCAACCTTTGGTCCAAATCCCAGGGGATCTTGCCCAGGAACATCGTGATCTCTTTAAAACCAATGATTAATTACGTCTCTAACTTTGGCCTACTAAATTCCGTGTTCAACGCGGTCTAGATATCTGAAATTCCTACATTCGGGTGGTCATTAGAATTCTTGATATACCATGTTAGTGCCTGATCCTGCAATGTGCTCACCAGTGTAGCTTTTTTAATATTATCATCCACGACGTCCTTTGCTTCCCATACTGCTCTTACCATGAACCAGAATTGGTCTGGGTCTTCATTTCCTACTCCTCTGAACATCGACAGCTTGATCGCACTTGCCATACTAAACTGTGGAGGTGGCAGAGGTGGAGTGGGTGGAGATGGAGGTGAGGGGGGTGAAGTGAGTGGCGGTGTGGGTGGAGGTGGTAAATGCGCAATTCGCTGCCTTATAAAACTGATCACACTTCTCAGAGAAACCTTCGCGAGCTCTTCCTCACTCTCCCACGAGGGTAGGGACTGTTTTCTAATTCTTCACTACTTCCGCTTATGTAGATCTTTCCGCTCTGTATAGTCCCAAACATTAATTTATTTACATAACCCGCTTTTCACATAATAGCATCTTAATCCAAGTGTTCAAAGATTTAATGTACTTACCTCACGGTCCCTTGAGAAAACGTCGCTCTGCCTCGATGTAGCTAACGGTCGTGTCTATCGCGAACTCAGTGATAAATCCTCCTATTATTCGGTCAAGCCAGTGGTCCACAGCTCGCGCTATCTTATCTTATGAGGCTTCTAGTCTGTGCACTAGTTTCAAATTCCACACTATTAGTTTGTCGAGCCTACACCTTCCCTGATTGTATGCTAACTTTGCGATCCACTCATACAGCACAGATGAAAAAGATGCAAAGAAAATTTTGTGGATTTTAGTGTACAAGTAGCGATCTAACCATTGCTCCTTAGATACTCATGGATTTATATTTTCCTGCATTGCGAACACATGAATATTCTTGTCCAACCACTCTTCAATTTCTTTCTTTGTAGGTTCTAGTGGCACGACATCAAACATCCTTTATGAAAATCCTGGTCCTGGCAACAAAACCATTTGTTGGCTTAGTGGGACCTGACCCAGGTTCAAAGGTGATTTAGCCAAGAAAATGCTCGTACTACTGGCCCTTTCGACAACAATCCGCAGAGCATTGACTGAGGTCTCACCCCGAAGTAGTATGGGAGGTTGCTAGAACCAGGTTTCCGCACCCTTGGGATGTCTGATGGGCTTCTAGAGGTCCACGGTCTGACCTGTCGCCGTGCGTACTTGCGATCCCTTCACGACCTATGGTGCGGCTTCCGCACAACCCTACTTGGGGCATGACCCATATAATACGCACGATCCTTGCTAATTAACCGATTAATTAACTCGTGTGTGTAAGATGCACTTTTGATCCCTTCACGACCTACGGTGTGGCTTCCGTGCAGCCCTAGTCGGGACACGACCCATATAATACCCACGATCCTTGCTAATTAACCGATTAATTAACTCGTGTGCATAAGATTTATGGTTATTACAACATATTTATCAATTATATCAGTGCGCGCAATACATAACCGAATACAAACATAAAGAAGATAATGCATAGCAAATACACGGGAATAGAAATCAAATTCTCTTTTATTAATCTTCAATCTTGCTTACAAACCCATCACCGCCCTGCATACTCAGCTGCAGGGGTCCATGCACTTAGCTGCGGAGTCAACTAGGCCTATGCGCACTCAGCTGCAGAGCCTCTTCCTACTATTATAACCTAAGACACTCAGAATTCTACTCTGAGCTCGAACCATTCCTTCGCTATTCTCTTTATCCATTACTCATTAACTACTTTTACAACTTAGAGCCTCACTCTATTTATACAATTCCATGGCCCACAAACCATGGGTAGGCTGACTTTACACTATTTTATAATACAATGTTTAGGGCAGACAACCATATGACTCAATTGTACACTTCGCGCCCGTAATTCGCGGAGTTTTACAACATCTCTGACCAAAACTTGGGCTTTGAGCCCCAAAAACCTATTGTGGGGGGATTCCATGCCCAACACTTAGTGACCTAAGTAACTCTACTTGTTACCTTGAGTACAAAGTTAGTAAACATTAATGAGTTCCTAAGGGTCAAAGGAGCGGATTGACTAAGAAATATCCCTATATTCTCTCCTAAATCAACTCAGAAAAGTAAGGAAACATCAAATTTCGACCTATTTGGGGGATTACTAATCCTAATGGAGTATGCAAATGGGAAAGAGCTCAAAAGAATGGCAAAATCATTTCTTTTACCTACACAAACTCATGGAGAAACTTGGCAACCCTAACCTCACATGCTACATAAGCAGAGCTAGGGCTATTGTGAAAGAGGTCAGATCAATTGAAAGGATAGCTTCCTTGATTGTCGAGCAGAGACTCAGACTCAAGCATAAGAAGTTGGTAAGAAGGGAGAGAGAGAGAGGAGATGTAGGGGTAAGGGAAGGCTGATGCAACTGATGGTTGCAATTTTTGGGTTGTGTTATATTCTTTCCATGACTAGCCCACGTAGTTAACCGAGGGTTAGAGGGGGGGAAGTCACAGGGGGTTTGAGGTGTACTCGTAACCCCACTTTATGGGATCCGAGGCAGCACCCCGGAAAATTTTGGTTTTGGACCCTATGTTAGGTTGGGTGGACCCACCTATGGTTTTGTGCATGTTTTTCACACATGGTTTTGGATGCGATGGTTTTCGGTCCACGGTTTTGGACGCGATGGTTTTCGGTCCATGGTATTGGATGCTTTAGCATGTATAAATATGTATTATAACATTGAAAGGAATATAATGAAAAATCAAGCTGGTAGTCCCGGTTTTGGGATCCAATGGGAAAACCTCTGTGTATATGTGTTTTATGTGTTATGCTCTCACATTGTTTATTTTTCTATGTTTTAGAATTCATATGCAAGTAATTTCTGTACGAGGTTAAAACCTACATTTGGTATCAGATTTGTTTTTGGCTTCAAGGGGATGCCTTTGTTGCTGAGGGGTTTTGCTCAGACCTGTGGTAGACCCTATTCAGTGGGAGAACTGCGAGATTGATTCTGGTGGTGAAAGAAGATGGTGAGCGGCATAAAGATAGAGATCAAGAAATTTAATGGTCAGAGTTTTGAGTTGTGGAAACTCAAGATGGAGGATCTGTTGGTGGATAAAGATCAGTGGATCACGGTAGATCCAAGTATTAAACCAATGAGAGTGACCGATGAAGAATGGAAGAAGTTGGATCGGAAGGCAAAGAGCACAATATGATTGTGTGTCTCAGATTTAGTATTGTTGAATGTATCAGGGGCAGCTACGACAAAGGCTTTGTGGGACAAGTTAGGGACTTTGTACCAATCTAAGTCTCTAGTGAATAAACTGTTCCTGCAGAAAAGCTGTATAACCTGAGGATGAAAGATGGAGACTCGGTGACAGAGCATCTGAATGCATTTAATATTGTGGTAAGTCAATTAGTATCTGTTGATATTAAAATTTTAGATGAAGATAAGTGCATCAGTTTGTTGTGTTCTCTACCAAATTCGTGGGATAGTCTAGTTATTGCAATAGGTAGCAGTGCAACTGCCTTGCATTTTGATGAAATAGTCTCATCCTTGCTAATAGAG
>APFE031335476.1:46826-58002 GCA_000404065.3 Pinus taeda
AAAAAAAACAAACAAACAAACAAACAAACAAAACAAACAAACAAAACAAAAAAAAAAAACAAAAAAAAACACACAAAAACAAAAAACAAAAAACAAAAACACATCATGTTTGTTTACTCCAACACGCCAACATCTAATGGAAATAAGTGAATGTTGTCAGATGCCTTCCAATCAATATAAATATATAAATGTAGATTTATTATTATTTTAATTGGAAATATTCAATTAAATAATAAAATTTAATTACGTCTCTCCAAATCTAAATTGCTTATTGGCATAATTCACTACATTCATACGTCTTTCATTTTTTAACAGCATTGTAACGTGGATTAATTTCCTTTTTGATGCACAATCTCTACCTTTTAGAACAATATGGTGTAGTGGCCCAACCCCTACAGATCATTATGACGAACTAAGAATAACAGAGAAGATGAAAGGTTGTACAAACCAACATATTTTTAAAACAACTAATCAAACATCAGTACCTTAACTTTTTCATGAAGATATCATATTGAGAATGTTTGAAAAATGGTGGGAAATCTAGGCAGAAAATGGGCGATTGCATAAAGCAGAAAATCTGGCGATTGTAATGGAATATAACCTCCCAAACTAGACGAATCGGGTCAAATGAGTCTTTTCATAGTTAATCCACCCCTTTTTTTGGGCTAAAATGAAAAAAACAATTATGTTTTAAATAAAATTTGGGCTAAATATATGAAATGGGTGTTTTTTTAAAATTTTGCCCATCTAAAATTAAAAACCCCTTAAATTTTGTCCTTGGGCTAAAATTCGCCCCTAAAATTTACCATATCCAACACCTGCACAACAACATCAACTTAGCAAAAACATGCATATCTCTCCAACAACCATTAGGTAGGTACAGGTACGCAATATTCTTGACCTCTTCTCTTGAGCATATTATAGTTACAAATTTGTTGTCAATGCATGAGAGATGAGGTTTTATAAGCAAAGGATGGGTCAACAATCTTAGCCGCCTTCAACTAGTTAATTATAGCTCACTCCTTCACTCATGCAATGTTGAAAATTCAAATTATGAAGGGTGATGATTTCAAGGAATGAGGACAACAGTTAAAAGAACAAATTTTTGCAAAGGTCAAGTCACCAAAGCACTCCAAGCCCTCCATCCACTTCATATTCACTATATATTCATCATTCGTCCATCCCATTTCATTCTTGAAACATAAAAACAAACAAACAAAGCATCCTCTCCATTTTCACAAACCTACACTACTCCCTTTGAGCCCTAGCATCATCATCCAGCCCCTCTTCATCATTTCTCATCACTCTCATATAGTTAGAAGACCCTGCAAGAGGAGGAACGACTACTACATGAAGGAAAAATGTTGCTACAAGAAGGAAGAAATGAACAAATTATGCTAACCCCCAAGATGGAAAAGCTTAAGAGAAACCTAATCAAAACTAAGAACTCCAAGGCCATTAGGCAGTCATCAAGGCCACAGGGGAGAAAAAGAAGGCAACAAAAGGAAATGAAGCATTCACCATTAAAACAAAACTCGAACTGCAGTGATGAAAATATGTTTTCCAAGAGGTCTCCAATCTCTTTCTAGCTTTTTTTCGAGGCCTAAAAATGGGCGAAATGCATGGGAGTCAAGTTGAGGGCATGTCCTAGGCTTAGAATACCATTTATGCTCAAAGAAGGTTTCATGTAGTTTTAACAGGGTTTCCTATAGTTTTGACAAAACTTACTAAAGGATGTCCTAGTTCTCATCTAAAGCCATTTTGAAGGTTTCAGAGGTGCCAAAATGGTGGAACAAGGTAGCAGAAGGTTGATAAGGATGTGGAAGACCTTGCTAAACTGAAATATTCAAGAACCCATCTTACATGAGGGGAAGAAGGCAAGTTAATGGTATCAAGAAACAATGATTTTTCTTTGCACAGTTATATTTTTGGGATTATCCTTGCAGAACTTACAACCAAGATTCTTAATGCATAAAAGAGAGGCCACCAGCGTCCTGAATGAGGCACAATGAGGTCACTAAATTTCTCAGAGGATGAGCAACACTTTCAACAAGGGGTATGATGGGCCTATAAATTAGACATAAATTAAGGCCCATGCCTCTAAATTAAACATAAATTAAGGCCTATGACCATACTTTAGCACATTAAACATCTCTTCTTGCATTAGATGATGTATTTTTAACTTTAATATATTCATCAGGAAGGTTTATGCATAGTTGCATATTTGTGCCTAATATTATTTATTGTTGTGGAATATTATGATAATATTGGGCAGATTATGAAGATTTGGAGGAGGATACAATTTAGGGACTTGTTCCCAACTACAGGAGGATCAATTATAAATAATAAATCAACAAGATATTATGGAATTAAGGGACAGATTGTGGGACTCCAATGATTGAGAAAATCTAGGAATGTGTTCCTTGCCATTTAATGCAAATTCCTAGCATTGAGGACCAAATCCACTAATCAAGGGATTTTGGTGGGGAAATCTTCCTCCATTCATGAGGAATGATTCCTAATGATTTTTTATAAGTACCAAGTCGAATTTTCCTCTAGGGAGAGATTTTCATTACTGTTCTTGTGGAGAGAACTCGTATTTTTGTAGCTCCTTTATATTTTCTTGTAGGGATGTAATTGTATTCATGAAAATAATGAAGATTGGTGTCGTGTTCAGCTTCTAAATCTTGTTCTCCTCCATAGGTCTCTAATTTTCCTTGGGCTTGGCCATCCCAGGAGCCTCAAAGCCCTTTTTTATCATTTTCTTTCCTTCTTTCCACTTCTTATTCACATCCATCTCTTGTTTTTATTTCCTTCTACTTCTGCATTTAATATTAATGATTTCTTGTTATAGGATTGAGTTAAATGGTTAATGTAAGTTCTTTTTCAGGATCACAAGCATCATTTAATCCTTGGAAAAGCTTTGGAAGGTCATAGTAATTGTTGAGATACTTGTATTAGCTTTCTTATTCCCAAATCTAGATTTCTGGAACTCCTTTGTGGCAAAGAATAGTAAATTTATGCTATTTTTTAGAGCATTCTAACGAGCTTCAATCGAATTGGTTCCACTTGGATTAGATCAAAAAAGCATTATAGTTCATAAAAAAAAAAATTACCCCACTATATTTTCTCTTGATTAGGTTAGGAATTTCTTAGATTTACTAGCTCACTAGTTCTCGAATTTCTAGATTTTTTTTTTTTTTGTAAGCTGAGTATTTCCATTACTATAAACAAATATGTACAGCGTTTACATCATAGACTCATCCCGCCCCGAAGGGAAACCGGGACTCCAGATCACACCAAGAGTTTACAAATTCCAAGCACAAGTTAAAGTTTATCACTGAATTCAAAACCAGTTAACCCGAACGATTTCTATAGCTACGATCATACTAAGGGCTGCAAATACGAGACTATTTAATATGACGAAACATGGTGATATGCCAGTCAAAAAAGAAACAGGTAACCAAAATCCTTAAACCAGAAAACATGCCTTAAGCTCTACTGGTCTGGGGCACCTTGCTTGCCTTTCTCCTGTTTAACCAGAATTCCACTTGCTACGAGCTGGTTCTGCAGATCCTCCAGTCTTTTTTCCTGAAGGAGCATAGTGATAACAATGTCCTTTAGCTCCTTTTTTACATTTGGAAGGCCCTGAACCATTTCTACCATCTCCATGGCAACTTGCTCAACAGCTTTGGCCATAAGACGCTTCATGACCCAGTAAAGATGGAGGGATTGTTTATACAGGGTCATTCTGCCCCTGGTGTGGCCAGCGTCAGGCATAATAGCTGCCCATTCTTCCATTTCCTCTTCAGATTGCGCCTGAATGGTGACCTCCTCCCAATGCTCCATTAATTTCCTCACTTTGGGGTTCGACTTTACCCTGTACTCCCTCTCCGCCATGCGAATTCTGTCACTGATCGTCTGCCTGGGCCGCCTAGAGCCCTCATCCTCCGCTGGCTCGTCCTCCGGAACCTGAACCGGACTACGCTGTCGGCCTCTCCGGCTTCTCCCCTCCGCCATGTCCCTTCGCTTACACCCTCCGCAGCCCCTTCGACCACGTCCCCTTCTCCCTCTTCCCCTCACTTCTCTTCTGCTTCTGCCACCAGCATAAGCCCTTTCGACCTCATCCTTTTCGCTGTCCTCACCTGGCAAGCGATGCCACCGGTTCCCCCAGGCTCCCTCCTCCTAGATGTCTTGCTGTTCTTCATTATCTTCTTCCGCAATTTCCACAAAACGAACATGCATGTTCCCTTCTGTTTCGACCTTCCGCTTCCCCTTCAAATCCTCCAAGCTTCTATGCTGAACCTCCTGTCTTCCGCTACGCAGCCCCTTCCTCCCGCTCGCGCTGCCTTCTCCTTCCATTATCCTATCTCCTCTGCTTCTCTCCCCGCGTAACTCTCTAACAAACGCTACCCTGTTTCCCCAGCGCACCAGGAGGCAAACAGTCGGGGAGGAATTGCGGACTCCTCTACCAGACCCGAACCCACAGCACACCCAAACCCTGCAAACTGAGGAAAGGCAGAAATCTTGGGCTGATCTACCTCCCCTACTCTCGGTTTTATCACTGCGCTTCCTTGTTGCGTTATAATTGTGATTCCACCTGGATCCATGCTCCATGTTCATACCATAATGTTTCGGGCTGCTCACCGTTTTGCCGTACCATCCAACGCTCGAGCCACCTGCCTTGTTGATCCCATGCATGAGCTGATATCCCTGCCAGCCGCTCCACCTGCCTGCCTTGAACCACCCTTGTTCTACCATCATAACTCCTCCGAACGTGCGCCGCCGGGCCGTCATTTTAACCCCTGCCAGGTCATCCAGCCCGATCGGGCGATCAACTTTCTTCGGAGTGACTCTTTGTTGCCTCCTCATTATCACGGGTTAAGATAATTTTGAGCCCTGCCCAGTTTTGCTCCCTTTCTAGGGGAAGCCAGCTCGTATCCAATTTGCTACCAGCTTCCTTACTTCCCCAATTTGCCAAGAAATCAGCTGCCTTATTTCGATCCCGACGGACGTGATTAATGGTTTTATAATCGATCTTGTTTAGCGTTTCCTCTATATCCTGTATTATTTCTGCCGTCCTCCAACTTTTGGTTACCTTGTCCCATCCCTGTCCATCTTTGAGTTTTCTCAACATCTCGATCGTGATCTGCGAGTCTCCCTCTATTTCCAAGTACCGATAACCATTTCGAGCAGCTATCCTTAGGCCTTCATGTACTGGCCATAGTTCCGCTTCATTGTTCGTCATTTCGCCAACCCACTCAGCGAAGACCCACCTAGTGTTTCCTTCTCCATCTCTGAATATGCCACCAAGGCCTGCCGGGCCTGGGTTACCCTTCGAGGCGCCATCGAAGTTTAATTTGATGGCTTGGGCTTCTGGATACCGGAACCAATTTGGGTTGCGTACCTGCTGGTTGTTTTGGCGTTCTTTACTAGGGCAAATCAAATGGAAACCAAGATGTAGCGTTGAGGCTATTTTCCTTTCCCCTGGGTCCATCTTCCAATCCTCCTCGTCCCATTTTTCTGACAGCACTGTTTCTCTAATGGCTTTACTTATCTCTTCCCAAACCTGTTCTGTTCTGCTTTGTTGTCCCTTGAATATTCTTTTGTTTCGTTCCTTCCAGATGAACCAGATTGTAAAACCCACTGCCAAGCTCCAGATTCTTCTGATAACTTTGTTCTGGAAATGCCCTGTTCCCCATTGGCTGATGGTCAGGCTAATGCTAGTCTGATCCCTCTTTGATTGACCAAATAGCCCTCTTATCCTTTCCCAAAGTAGTTCTGCGAAGGGGCACCTATTAAGGAGATGCTCTTGGTTCTCTACCTCTCCATTACATAAGCTGCATCTTGATGGACCCTGAAAGCCCCTCTTTATGATTTTATCCCATGTTAATATCTTTCCTTTTCTAACCAGCCAGGAAAAGATGGTGACTTTTGGCCACCATTTGGCGTCCCAGAGCTTCTTCCAATCTTGTTCGTCGGCTTCCTGATTTTGTCTTGAAACTAGGAAGTAAGCTTCCTTTACTGTAAATGATCCTTTCGTTGTTGTGCCCCATCTTAGGATGTCTTCACCTATCCTATATCTGATCTTCCTGAGATCCATCTCTCGCATATATCCTTCCTCTATGTCTCTGGGTATATCTGCAGTCCACTCACCTAGTTTTTTCCATCTCCTCCATATTTCTCTATCCTCTTCCTCCATCCAATAGTCCTTGACCTTGAGCATTCTTTGTCTTAGTGCGCTCTGTTGAATGTTTTGAAAGGTTTGCAAATCTCTCATCTTTTTTTTTTGCTGCCATCCATCTTCCCAGAAAGCAGCCTTTTCTCCTCCCCTGATCTCCCAGAAGACATACTGCGTTATTAAATCTCTATTCTGACTAGCCAAGTTCCAAATGGAAGAACCATGGGGTATGTTCTGTATTTTCAATTTTTCCTCTATTTGCTCCGGCATATTGTATTTGCAATTCCATATCTTCTTCCATACATCCGACCCTCCTTGCAGCCATCTCCACCATAACTTGGCTCCCAGAACCTTATTTAGAATTTAAGGATCTCTCGACCCCAAGCCTCCTTCTTCCTTCCTTTTGATCAGGTGCGTCCACGATACGAGGGCCCATTTTCTCTGTTGAGTTGGTCCCCCCCATAGAAACTTTCCAAAAATCTCTCTCATTTTTGCACAGACTCCTTTCGAGGCTGCTCTGATCGAAAGAGAGTAAACAGGAATTGCTTGGAGGACCGCCTTAAGAAGAACTAAATGGCTTGCGATGTTCAGGGATCGGAAAGCCCAGTTTGAAAGCCTTTTCTTAATTTTGTCGATAACTTCCTGCCAATTCCTCATGCGAGTTGGGTAGATAACCAGTTGGTTACCGAGGTACTTAGTGGGAAGGTTTCCTTGTTTAAATCCCAAGGTTCTAGTTAGGTGGGATTTTATTGCCTCCGGAGTATTGAAGATGAAGGTACACGATTTCTCCTTATTAATCTCCATGCCAGACGCTTCTGAGAAGGTCTCCAAAACTTCCTTGATTATTCTGACCTCCCTGAGGCTAACTTCTCCAAAGAGCATAATATTGTCTACAAATTGTTGATGAGTGATGGTTAAGTCATTTCCCCATAGCTTTAAACCTCTGAGTCTATTTCTCCTAGATTCTCTTTTGATGATTCGGCCAAGGCCATCTGCTGCTAGGATAAAAAGAAAGGGTGATAAAGGGTCGCCTTGCCTGATCCCCCTATAAGCATTAAAAGGTTTCGTTGGATTTCGATTGACCAGGATTGAGAAAAAGGGGGTGGAAATCATGCTGAGTATCCAATCAATCCAGCATTTTGCAAAACCATAAGCTTCCAGAACTACACATAAATATTTCCAATTCAACCGGTCATAAGCCTTTGAGAGGTCCAATTTGATCATCATTCCTTTCCTCTTCTGATGATTGAGAGAGTGTATCATTTCTTGGGCCACCACTAGACCATCAAGGATTTGCCTTCCTTCCACGAAACCCGTTTGTTCAGGGGAGATAATGCTTGGAAGAAGAGGTTTCAATCTTTTTGCTATCAAGGTTGCAGTTATTTTATATATCACATTACAAAGAGCTATGGGGCGGAAACCTTGAGCTTCCTCAGAGTTATTTGATTTAGGAATTAACGATAGGAAAGTAGCATTCATACCTGACCACATTCTGTTCTGAACCCTTGACTCTTCCACCACCTCCATGATATCCTGACCTATAAATTGCCAACCTGCTTGATAAAATTCAGCCATGAAACCATCCGGTCCCGAGGCTTTTCCTTTTTTCATATTCATGACAACCTCCTCGACTTCAGCTAGTGTAACGGTACGCATGAGTCCACGGTTTTGATCTGCTGTGATCAATTTTGGAATATCCTTGCAGATTTGATTTATTGCTGCTCCTCTGTCACCCTGGGGTTCAGAGAGGATCTCCTTATGATAGTTACTTAGAACTTGCTCTATTCCTTCCTGTTCTATGATTTTCTCCCCGGCTCCATTCTTAATTGAGAAGATCCAATTTCTTTGCCTATGCTGGATCATTGCTTGATGGAAGAATCTAGTGTTCCTCTCTCCTTCCCGAAGCCAGTTTACTCTAGACTTCTGCCTCCATAAGATCTCCTCCTGCTTTCTCCTCTCCTCAATCTGGCTTATTAGTCTGCTCTCCTCCTGGCATCTTTCCTCATTTCTTCCTTCCCGGATATTCTTCTGCTGGACTTCCTCCATAGCCCTTTCCAATTTTTGCTTTTCCTCAAAAATATTCCCAAAATCCTCCTTATTCCATTTTCTGATTTTCTGCTTCAGTTCTTTGAGCCTTAATTGGAATGTATGCATTTTGCACTGGCCTCTGACTTGACTTTCGTTCCACCATTCTTCTAGTTTATTCAGGAATTTCGGGTTTCTGAGCCAGAAGGATTCGAATCGGAAAGGTTTCTTAATATTTGTTTTCTTTATGTCAATTTCCAGACAAATCGGACAGTGATCAGAGCCCATACCTGGAAGGATTCTGGCCTCTATAAAGACATCTTTATTTAGGACCTGCTCTGATAGAAGGAATCTATCCAGCTTTGACGCAATCTGGTTTCTTCCGCCCCGTCGATTATTCCATGTAAACACCCCGTTTGTGGTTGGGATGTCTACTAGTCTTAGATTGGATATGAGTTCACTGAACTCATCCATGCTTGGATCCTGCCTCCGAACCCCTCCGCGTTTCTCACCTAATCCTCTGATTAGATTGAAATCACCTCCTATTATCCAGACATCTTCTGAGATTAGTTTGCTTACTACTTGGATATTCTTTAAGAAATTTCCCCGATCCCTGGGGAGATGAGGCCCATATACTCCAGATATGAATATTCTCTCTTTCGTACCCACTATCCTGCATACTCCAGATAGGATCCTGGTTAAGCTGATCCAATTTTCAAAAGTAACCTCCTCTGGGTTCCAAAGTATCGCCAGACCACCTGCTGACCCCTCCGCGTCCTGGGCCATAACTTCAAATTTTGAGTTTGATTTATCCAAAATTGCATGTGTCTGTTGTTGTTTCATTTTAGTTTCTTGAATTATCATTATACTCGGCTTATCTTTCTTCAACCTCTCCTTCAGGTACCTCTGATTTCCTTTACTGTTAAGACCCCTGATATTCCAGCTTGTGAAGATCATTTATAACTTTTTGGGAGGAGGGTGGAATACCTCTGACAGAGGTATTACCTTTCCAGAGTTTACCAGGGTTTCCCCAACTGTTTGGATAGTCCCATACATGGGTTTCCTTCCCCTTTTTCTTCTTCCTTTGCCATGTCCGTCCCCTACTATTGACTGAGATCCTGATGTTTCTGAGGGTTCTGGTCCTGGCTCCATCATTCCCCCTTTCTTTTCCTTAAACTTTTGGTAGGCTTCCTTGAACTGTTGTTTTTGGATTTCTGGTATGAATCTTTCATCTAGATGGCGCCATTCTTGCAGGAGCTTTTCCATTATCCGTTCTTCTTCTATACCAGTCTCTTTCTGCTTGCCTGACTCTTTTCTGGGGGGCTCCTCTGGTTTCTCCTGGGTCTCTCCCATTTCTACTTCGTTTTCTTTTGTTTGGCTGTTGTGCTTGCCTAGATCTTCCGTTGTAGTATCCATCGGGACAGTCTCCCCCACTGGATCTTCCTGTGTACCCTCCTCAGTTTCCTCTTCCTCGTCTTGTAAGGCTTGGTACTGATTTGGGTCTTCCACAGAGATGTTTTTCTCTTTTGTTTGTTCTTTTTGTTTCTCATTTCCAGTCTTTTGTCTCCTGTTGACTTCCGTAAACCCTCTCTCTTCTGTTTCTATTTCCTTTGCTTTCACTTGATCTTCTATGGATCTTCTCTTGTGTTCTCCTTCTCTATTTTGAGGGCATTCTCTGAACAGGTGACCATACTCGTGGCATTTCCGGCATCTAAAAGGAATGTGCTCGTAATCTACCGGTTGCTGCCAGAGTTCATCATGATACTCAACTTCCACGAATTCAGGCAAGGGTTCTGCTATATTCATGTATACGCATATCCTTGCGTACGATGTAAATTTGCCCCATTTGGTTGATTCAGCGACTTTAATAAAGTCCCCTATGGAGTTACCAATCCCTTCTAGAATATCAGGTTTCCAGAACTCTGAAGGTAAGCCAAACAGTCTAACCCAGACGGGAGCAGCAAGTAACTTTTCGGCGTCGGGATTGTACCTTTCCTCCCAGTGTCTCATGAATAATCCAGCATTATTCATGAAGTATGGTCCCTCTTCAAAGATTCTTTCCTTGTCCTCTAAGTTCATGAAAATAACAGTAAAGAAACCTTTGGCGCCCAGTTTCAGATCTATATGGCCCTTGGGTTTCCATCTCAGGTTGATCCACTTAACTAGATCCCTTTCTGTCGGCCAATAACCTATAAATTTACAGATTAAAGCATGGTCCTTCATGTAACTTCGATAATCTTCCAGTGAGTTGTTTGGGATCACATACCTGGGTCGTTTCTGGGCTCTTGGAAGACATCTTCCTATTTTGGCTTGCCATTGATTACCTAAAACTGGAATATCGTTTACTCTGTCCTTCTGTGGATTTACTCTGTTCCCTCCGCTGGATTCCCCTGCCACTACAGTTTTGAAGGAGGGGATCTCTCCCCTCCCCAAGGAACCTTCCATGTGGACCGTCAAGAACTGCTCGGACTATTTGACCGCCCCTGTCCTGTATCCTCTGCGTCGAAACCGACCCAGTCCATATGAGGTTCCTGCGATTACCCTGACCGTCGGTACACCTGGAGCGATTCCTCTGAGAAGCCCGCTCCCGAAACCCTAGCAATTTCTGGCAGATCGATCATCGACCCTCCATTATTGTTTCTTCTTTCTCTCCTCGAATTTCTAGATTTTTGACTAGTAATGTTTTTCTATTTTTTATCATGGGTTTGTAGAAATTTCACCTATAGAACAAACCGATATATGCAATGTCCTAAAGCATGATACTTGTTCTACTTCTACAAAACATTAAGTAGAAGCATAATTGAATTCATGAGCAACATCAAGTAGAAACATGCATAACTGATCAAGAGAAATAACCACACATAACACAAGATATATCCAGGGGAAAGCACCAGCATAAAACCCCAACCATGTATTATCAATCAAGTGGAAATCCTCTTCACAATACAAAAAGAATTAGCTCTCAAGCTA
>APFE031335476.1:60571-82806 GCA_000404065.3 Pinus taeda
TGAATTAATTAATTAATATTTCCAACTGTTGTTAAGACCAAAATTAATTTTACTTCCTATAGATAGACTAGGGACTACTATAAATAGGAAGGGACCCAAAAATGCTATTTTTAGACCTTTCTATTTTTAGCACATTCTAAATTTAACATTTCTTGTTGCACATTTTTCAACAGGGTTAATAGAGGTATTTTTGAGTGATTCCACTTGGAATGGGGATCTAAGACATCATAGTCAATAAAAGAAATTTCCCATCCAATTTGGATTTGATTTTCTTGGTCATTCGATGAATTATAATTTTGTATAGTAAATCTGTAACATCTTGTAATAAATCAGAGGATCCTGTAGCAAATCATGTAGCATCCGATAGGAAAGCTTGTGTTGAGCCCGAATTAAGAAAAATCATCATTGAAGCTGGGATTAGGCCTCTACTTGACCTCCATGCAATCAAGACCATTTTAGCCCTCTTTCTCCACACTTGTCTCCCCTGCTAAAGATCAAGGAAATAATAGCATTTGCATTTATAAAGAAAAAAGTTTTTAAAAATGAGTTCTTTTATATTTAGACATGCACACAATAGTTAGTGCTCTCTAGATCACATTTCATGCTCAATTAGTTTAAATCATCACATGTGATAAATAGGGTTAAGCTAGGTTTCTCTCAAATTTAGTTCATGATCTTTATGTAATTAGAATAGGTTTCTTTCCTTGTATTTTCTTTCTTGCAATAGGTTAAGGTTCCATTTTGAACATTTTATTTTTTGCAGTTAGTTTAGGATTTAACTTCAGTACATGCACTCCATTACATCATGACAGCAAAGGAAGAGCACATTGTCTGTTGCACATATAGTGTCGATACCTCTTAAGTTTGTACGAACCCTAGGTTGATAATTAAAGTCGGTAGACTTGGGAGTTGCAACATTCTTGTTGCAATACCAAGGCTCATCAAACAGCATGAAAAAACTTCTAAAGAAATAAAAACGGGGTGTAATTGCACAATTATGTTAACTAGAGGTTCCCACATCGAAATCATCTATTTCATGAGATCTCCAAAACTTTTTGGACAATCATTCCAAGGTATTTGAGACTCCCAAAGGCCTCCCACCTATTCATGATGATGATCATGCTATTAATTTTATTCCAGGAAGTGTTCCCCCAAACATGAGGCCTTACAGATATCCATATGCCCAAAAGTGTGAAATTAAATGTATGGTTGCAGAAATGTTTGAGGTTGGTATAATTCAACCTATTCAAAGTTCTTTTCCTGATCCAGTGGTATTGGTACACAAGAAGGATTGATCATGACGCATGTGTCTGGATTATAGGGAGCTTAACAAGATTATTATTAAACATCAATTTCCCATTCCTGAGACTGATGAATTGTTGGATGAAGTACATGGAGCAATTTACTTCACCAAGTTGGATCTTCATTCAAAATATCATCAATTCAGAATGAAGGGTGAAGACATTCCAAAAACAACATTTAGAATTCATGAGGGTCATTATGAATTTTTGGTCATGCCTTTTGGCCTTACCAATTCACCTTCTACATTTCAAGGTTTGATGAATTTCACTTTCAAACCCTTCCTTAGAAAATTTGTGTTAATATTTTTTGATGATATACTAATCTATAGTAAGTCTTGGAAGGATCATGTTCAACATGTTGACAGGGTGCTCAAACTATTGGAGGAGAAATAATTATATGCAAAAAGCTCCAAATGTTTCTTTGGAGGACAAGAGGTGGAATATTTGGGTACTCAGTTAGCTCATAGATCATCTTATCATCCTTAATCTGATGGGAAAACTAAGATAGTGAACAAATGTTTGGAAGGATATCTTCATTACTTTTTATATGATAAACAGGCACAATGGGTCAAGTGGTTGCCTCTGGCTGAATGGTGGTATAACACTTCCTTCCATACTGCAGCAAAAAAGACCCCATTTATGGCACTTTATGGATATCATCCACCGTCCATCACATCATATTTAAACGAAAATTCTAAGGTTCAAGAAGTGGAAGATCACATCAAGCATAAACAAAAAGTTCTCAAACTCTTAAAGGATAACCTCACTTTGTCACAAAATAGTATGAAACAACAGGCAGATCAACATCGCAGCGAAAGAATTTTTGATGTAGGTGACTGGGTATTTCTACGACTACAACCATACAAACAAAATGTCCCTCAAGCAAGCTTAGAAGGATAATAAATTATCACCAAAGTATTATGGTGCATACAAGGTGTTACAAAATATTGGTACTATGGCATACAAATTGGAGCTTCCTGCATCTTCCCAATGCACCCAGTTTTGCATGTTTCATGGTTCAAGAAGGTTATAGGTGTGAAGATCCTATTTCAAACAATATTTCCAGAACTTGACGAGGAAGGAAAAATCATTTTTGAACCAGAAGCATTCACAAAACAAGAAATTGACAGCTATGAAATCGATCAATTTTAGAGTATCTCATCAAGTGGAAGAACTTACCCACTGAATATTTCACATGGGAGGATGAGAATTTGATAGAGTAGAATCCAGAACTACTCAAATGTTGAGGAGAACACTTTTTGAAGAAGAGGGGAATGTAAGGTCCCTATACTACTAGTGTAACCCCTTATTGTTATTTGTGCAACCCCCTTATTGTATGATTATGCCCATATTATTATGCCCCATAGAAGCCTAGTATTGTTATTGTTGTGCCCTTACAATATTATAGTATGTAGACTCGGATTGCATTCGAACCCCTTAGACTCCTATATATATAAAGGAGGCCTTGTCATTTGTATCATCCAAGAATTGTTCATTTGTGTAATGTAAAGGATGTTTCCCCCTCGAAGAGGCTAATTTTTAAGTCGTTGATCTATCATTTCTATCTTTTTGTGAGTTGATTTCATAATAAAGAGGAGGAAAGGTGGTTGAATCTCAAACTACAGAGTTCGGATCTTTCTCTAATGGCCAACAAGAAGTCCTTCAGAGGGAAGGCAAATGCAGGACAGAAAGGCAGAAGTACACCATAGAGAAAACCACCTCAAGGTATGTCCTCAAACAAATGTGATTCAGGACCCAAATCTTTTTATTGTGGTAGAGTTGGTCACATAGCTAAAATTTACCAGAAGAACAAGTTTGATGAAGGTCTCCATAGACATAAGAAGCATGCATGACACTTTGTTGATGAAGATTAGAATCAGAATCTCATATTGTTCGCATTTGATTCTGTGTTTTCTGCTGAGGGTGATGAAGAAGAAACTTGGTTTGTGGACTCAGGAATCTCCACTCACATGACAGGTAACAGACATTGGTTTGAAGAAATTGGATTCAAAGGCCAATAAATGAATTTTTGTTAGGTATTTTATAGAGTTTAAAGCTTATAAATTGTTTAATCCCTCTACTCATAAACTCTTTGCAATTAGAGATGTACTATTTCATGAGCAGTTTAATGATGGAAACCGTGAGAGTGTTAATGAAGAGTGGCACATGCCTTCGCTGATGGAAGGAGTGATGAAACAAGAGACAACCATGAGCAGTAGAAGTAGCAGCAGAAAAATGAAGTGGATGGTACATATGCAGTTGCCAAGCCAAGCCCAACAAGGGATGATCAAAACAGGTTTGAAGCCACTCCATGACTCAGGAGATCAGGTTTGAAGCCACTCCATGACTCAGGAGATCAGGTTTGAAGCCACTCCACCACTTAGGATTACAAAATATCTCATAACAATTTGAGATTCAATCTAGGGAATAAAATATCTTCATACATGAAGATAGAGACAGATGTAGAACTGCTTCTATCCCTTTTATTGTGGTGTTGCTGGCTATTTTTGTTGAGTTTTGAGCCCTTTAAGTTGGTTGATAGTTGTGGTATTTCTACGCTAGAATCTTCTTTACTTTGATCTTTCACTGATACTCTTTGACTCATCTGTCTTTTACCTATTTCACCTGGCTGCCTTCAGATTTACTGTGGTAACTTACTGATGTAAAACTTTTTCATAGTAAATATGTTATTTTCTCCCACCATTCTGCCTTAGGCAATCTCACTTTCAACATTCTTCTATAAATTTCATCTGCCTCTGTGTATTTTGCAAAATTAGGCTTGGTGAGAAACAAATGTTTCACCTCATGTTCTGGGAAAAATAGGTTCTCCAATGCATCATATAATACTTTTCCTATTGGGAGGGCTTTAATGGCCAAAGAGCTGGCTTGTTCCTTGGCCAATCTCTTGAGTCTATCACTATAGTCCAATTGGGTCATGAGTTTTTCATTGATTACCATAGGACTGGGAAGACCTTTATCCCTCAAAATTTGAAATTTAGCCATAAACCTGTCAATGGCTACTTGCATGTTGTGGCACTTCTCTTCTAAGTTGAGCATGAGGTTTCTTTTGGAAAGAACCTTTCTAATCTCTAGGATGGCTTCAGTCCTATCCTCTATGTCAAGCTCATGGAGCTCATATCTGTTCTTACTGTTCAGGAGGTGGATGAGTCGATTTACATCCTCAGGTTTGTCTCCTAATTCTTCCCTTACTTTCTGGATGGCTTCAATGGCTATCTTCACCAATTCTGTTTGCTCAAATATAACTTTTATTGATGGAAAAATATCATTGACAGAGTCAATGATATTGGCCTAGAGCACCTCTTTAGTCTGTCCTAGTGGCTTCTGCAGTGTCAAATCTTTCTCCAGGACTTTGATATTCTCACCCATTCTTTGGGCTTTCTGTGTTTCTTCTCTTTGGTGAATTTGGGCAAGTTTGCAATCAGTTTCCAAATTTGCCATTTTCTCCTTTAATATTTTGAGCTCTGTAGCCTGGATGGACATCTCTGTTGTAGCTTATATTGTTTTTAAGCTTATTATTCATTTTTATCACAATGTGTGGTCTAAAAATCATTGCAGGGTTTCAACCTTAATGAGGCTCTCTTATCCACAAAGTCTAAAAGAAATGAAGCATTTTATTTATTATATATTAGAATCACAAAGAAAAAAATTGTTAAAGAATCGACCCATGTGATCAAGTCAAATCACAATATAAATAGTTATATGCAGTGGGTCCCGTTATATATGTGTGTGTGTGTGTGTGTGTGTGTGTGTGTGTGTGTGTGTGTGTGTTAGCGATGTGATTAGATTGCAATCGCAAAAAGTGCAACGAGTAGTTATATGAATTATTACCACATGAATCACCGATTCTCGATTGCAATAAAGACGTATCTTGAAAATTGTGCAAAGGACTTGGAAAAGGCGGAAAAAGGTATGATTACACATTTTTATATGTATTTATATTATAAAGGGTTATAATAGAAATACAGCACCGATATGAAGGGTTATGAGTTAAGCCCAATTATAAATGGAACTTGGATATATATATGTGGCATAAAGCATAATCGAAGGGTTAATAACATTAATCAAAGGATTGTGATTTGCGATAGGCTGGACCTGATATTACATATATTATGTTTAATTATCCTGTCGGGTCCGTGATCATCGCATAACGTTTATATATGTATATGACTTATGCTTATTGCGATTTGCAACGAAGATCCAGACCCGATATTATATATGCCATTTTTTATACTTTCGGCGGGTCCGCCATATTGCAGATTGTTAAGGTTTGGGTTAATACACCAATTGAAAGCACCAATTGTGATTGCGATAGGTTTCGGACCCGAAAATATATATATTGCATTTAATAACTCCGGAGGATCCGCAAAGCATCTTATGCATATGAGTTGGTTCATTCGCCGATTGTGATTTGCGATGGAGATTCCATACCCAATATTACATATATTATGTTTAATTCTTCCATCACATCTGTTATATCGCATATCATTAAGTTTTATATTGATATATCATTTGAAAAGGTTGATTGCGATTTGTGATATGAAGCGGATCCGATGGATTTATGAAGTAAAATTAACTATTTTTGAGTTCCATAATAATCAAAGGTTTGCGTTAATTTTGCTGTGTAAAAGGAAAAATCAACATTAAAGCCGAATCTGAAGAGGAAGGCAGTTGGGCATGTTTTCTTTGTATTTTGGCCAATCAAAATGCCCGATACATGCGTAAGTCCAGATTTATGCACAAGTCAAAGTCAAGCACTGTTTATTATGGTTAAAGCAGATTAATCATTATTAAGGCATATACAAAAGAACTCAGCGGCCGATTAACATAGCAAGCCAACAGTTATTTTTATCTTCTAGTTCAGCTATTTATTATTATTGTATGTTCTTTGAGGTGTCTCTTACCCTCTGTAAAATTTTGTAATAGCTTTTACTTAAGATAGTTAGAGACGTAGTTTAGTAATTTGACAGTTTCAAAGATCAGCAATTGTTTCACAATGTATAAGAAGACGAAAATTTACAAAGAAGGGGTTGGTGGTTAGAATTTTGGAGAACCCGAAGACAAAGCCATTGTATTCATGATATAATTGTTGATTAATGAAAAATCATAAGTTTCCATGCATTTGTTGGGTATGATTTTGTGACTTCTCTGTAATGTGCCATCTTATGTTTTCTCCCTTCAAGTATGGTAATGAAGCTGCAGGTCTTTATCTACTTAGGTAGATAAAGTTAAAATTCCTTAAAAGAGCACTCTTGTACTTGAAATTTTCACCTTTCTTTTTAATTTACAAATAGTAGTTTCTGCGCAAGGCATCATATTATCTTTAACTTCTCCAAGAGTCATAGATAGTAGGTTCTGTGTTAAACAACATATTGTCCATGATTCAGTGGTCACCTTCATAATTCTTCTAAGTTATAGATAGAAGTTTCTGCATAAGGCAGCATACTATTTTTAAATTCTTCAAGCTTTCTTCATTTATCATTCATATTCAGCTAATCAAATGGAATTTTGATATTTTCTTGTAACCTAAGTATTGAGAGTAAAAAACCAAGTCTCCAGGTCCTTCATTTGAGAACACAACATATATCTAAGTGAAAAATAAGTGACAGTAAATAATATTTATTAATGTCTTAAGCACAATTTCTCTACAGCCAAGAAATTGGTTTCTTAAGGTACAACATTAATTGGCATTGTTGCTGGGGAGAGAAGACAAGAACACTTTTCCCTCGGTTTCAATATTTTCCTCTGGTTGTTTAGTGAGGAGGAAATATTTGGTTGTTTTGAATCAAAGCAATAAATCTAGCTTCAAGAAGACCCCATACAAGATCAGACACTTCACAACAGAGGGTTCAATCTCTTTCAGATCCTGAAAGGCTGGTTTCTAAGAGGGTTAGAAGGTGTAAGATTCCAATTACACCAATTCCTACATTGTCTGCATCAGGCAGCAATTCTCCTGAACATTCATCTGATAGAGAGTCATATTTTTCATCATCTTCATTTCAGGAACCTAACTATCAAGAGCAATCTTTAGAATCTGTTACTTTTCATTTATCTGTTATAATCATTCAACCTCAACCAATAACTACATTACCACCTCTGCGATAGGCCAAACCCGATATTACATATATTATGTTTAATTCTCCCGTCGGGCCTACGATCATCACATAACATTTATATATGTATATGACTTATGCCGATTACGATTTGCAATGGCGATCCAGACTCGATATTATATATGCCATGTTTTATACTTCCCGTGGGTTCGCCATATCGCAGATTGTTAAGGTTTGGGTTAATACACCAATTGAAAGAACCGATTGCGATTGTGATGGGTTTTGGACCCGAAAATATATATATATATATATATATATATATATATATATATATATATATTATATATATATATATATATATATATATATATATATATATATATATATTGTGTTTAATAACTCCGACGGGTCTGCAAAGCATCATATGCATATGTGTTGGTTCATTTGTCGATTGCGATTTGCGATGGAGATTCCGAACCCGATATTACATATATTATGTTTAATTCTTCTGTCGCGTCCATTATATCGCATATCATTAAGTTTTATATTGATATATCATTTGAAAGGGTCGATTGTGATTTGCGATATGAAGCGAATACGATGAATTTATGAAGCAAAATTAATTATTTTTGAGTTCCATAATAATCAAAGGTTTGCATTAATTTTGCTGTGTAAAAGGAAAAATCAACATTAAAGCCGAATCTGAAGAGGAAGGCAGTTGGGCATGTTTTCTTTGTATTTTGGCCAACCAAAATGCTCGATACATGCGTAAGTCTAGATTTATGCACAAGTCAAAGTCAAGAACTGTTTATTATGGTTAAAGTGGATTAATCATTATTAAGGCATATACAGAAGAACTCAGCGGGCGATTAACAGAGCAAGCCAGCAGTTATTCTCATCTTCTAGTTCAGTTATTTCTTATTATTGTATGTTCTTTGAGGTGTCTCTTACCCTCTGTAAAATTATGTAATAGATTTTACTTAAGATAGTTAGAGAATCAGTTTAGTAGTTTGATAGTTTCAAAGATCAGCAATTGTTTCACAATGTACAAGAAGAGGAAGATTTACAGAGAAGGGGTTGGTGGTTGGAATTTTGGAGAACCCGGAGACAAGGCCATTGTATTCATGATATAATTGTTGATTAATGAAAAATCAGAAGTTTCCATGCATTTGTTGGGTATGATTTTGTGACTTCTCTATTATGTGCCATATTCTGTTTTCTTCCTTCAAGTATGGTAATGAAGCTGCAGGCCTTTATTTGCTTAGGTAGATAAAGTTAAAATTCCTTAAAAGAGCGCTCCTGTACTTGAAATTTTCACCTTTATTTTTAAGTTACAGATAGTAGTTTTTGTGCAAGGCAGCATATTATCTTTAACTTCTCGAAGAGTCATAGATAGTAGGCTCTGTGTTAAACAGCATATTGTCCATGATTCAATTGTCACCTTCATATCTCTTCTAAGTTACAGATAGTAGTTTCTGCATAAGGCAGCATACTATTTTTAACTTCTTCAAGCTTTCTTCATTTATCATTCACATTCAGCTAATCAAATGGCATTCTGATATTTTCTTGTCACCTAAGTATTGAGAGTAAAAAACAAGTCTCCAGGTCCTTCATTTGAGAACACAACATATATCTAAGTGACAAATAAGTGACAGTAAATAATATTTATTAATGTCTTAAGCATAATTTCTCTACAGCCAGGAAATTGGTTTCTTAACACACAACATCCTCCATGGCTTTTACCAGTTCTGTTGCTTTCTCAGTTGATGTACCTGCTGTTGTAGTGGACTCAGTCGTAATTGGCAGTGCTATGGTAGGTGTTGTAGGTGCCAATGATGCTGCCATTGTGGAATCAGTTGTTGTTGACATAGTGGGGATAACAGTTCTAGAAGTTGTGGCCAAGTCACTTTGCTTCGATTGAATTAAAGTGTCCAACTCCTTCTCTGTCTCCTTGAGTTGATCATTTAGCTTCAGGACCAAGTCCATGAGCACTTCATGTCCTTGTTGTGCCTCCAGGACTTCCTTTGTTTGAGGATGATGCAGCAGGGGTATCTTTAGCAGCTTCTTGAGTGCAGCAATATCATCATTTTTCTTTTTTATTAGTTGTTCTGTGGCCTTTACATCTTTGGGATCATGTCCCAACTCTATGACTAAGTCTTATAAGGAATTGATTCTAGTATCTTTGGCCTGTGAGGAGGCCTTCTCCAACTAGAACTGTGTTGATATATTGTTAAGAGAGTTTTGTAGTTGGTGGGCAACAATGGCTTTCCCTGTTAAGGTGGAGTTTATAACCTCCCCTATTTGCTTGTGTAGCTCAATCTGGTCAATGGGATGAATATCCCTTGCCAGTACTTCAAAATCCACCCTTTTAAAATCTGTTGTTATCCTTGGTTGCTGAGTGGTTGGCTTGATGAAGGTCATCTGCATTTTCCCCTCTTTGACATCAAAGGATGACATAAGCCTTGTTTGATTGGTAGGGGTCATCTTCAAATACTATGAATAGGTTTGCGCTTTCAGCCTCTCATTTCTAGCCTTTATTTCTTTGTATCTCTCCTTAATATCTTGGTCTTTATCTATTGGCATTATGAAAGAGGATACCTCAACACTTTGCTGCCTTTCCAACGTCTAAGTGTGTGATGTGGAAGGTTCTAGGATGCCTCCAGATGGAGTGGCAAGCCTACTCCTATCTCTTTCTATGCTTGTAACCTCAGTTGTCTCCTCTATATATTCTTGTTCAGAGACAGGATTCACTCTTTGTCTCTTAGCCTGGCTTGTCTCTGCATGGGCTTGTGATGTTGCTCTTTTTGAAGTAGTGGCCCCTTCCCTATTTCTCTTGAGGCTTTTCTCCTCATTTAGAGGAGTTCGTAGAACTGGAGGGGTACTCATGGTGGTTTCTGGTTTATCTAATTTCTCTGGTATGTCTGTTTGATCTGGCACCTCTGACAGGTCTGGTACTTATGATCCCTCTGGCACTTGTGATTCTTTTGGTACCCATGATTCTTCTAGCACCTGTAGGAAAGAACCCTCATCAAGTTGTTTCTCTAGGTCAATGAGCGCATTCTCAATGTCTACTTTGGTGTTGTCCTGATCTACTAAGGTCCCTTCTACCCATTCTGATTGGTTTGCAAAGGCTTCAATTTCAGGAATGGGGTGATGAATGAAAGGTCCTAGCTTGACCTTTTGTCTCTTTTTGGTTATGAATTCCAAAGGGTCATATCTCCAAACAAAATTTCTTTGGAATTTCATGGTTTACAATATTAAATATGCTTCTTGGCTTGCTTCCCTAGAGTTACATATGAAGGGGCCTAGTTGGTCCTTTATTTTGAAGTTAGCCTTCTTCTTGGCATTGACAAAGTTTGTTTCACCTGCACTAATAATCTGCCTATAGTACTCTAAAGAAAATAAACTCATTGGGAGGTATTTGGGGAGTTTTTATGGTGCCAGCATGCAACCATAGGTTATGATCTTGGTATGGTTTTGGTACAAGTACCAATCACCTACCTTGGACTGTTTTGACAATTGCAAGACCCTTTTTATGTCTAAACTGAATCTTGAAGGAGGGCTTCCTATCAACATTGCCACAATTGGATGCACAAATAAGTCAATAAAATCAGCATATGAATATGGGGAGTGATATTTGTGGAACAAGGGAGTCTAGAAAATGACTGATCTGGGTTGACCTTTTGTACCAAGCTTATGTAGGGTGAATGGAAACTTGTCAGACTGGAAATATAGAAAAAGGTGGTACAAAACATAGGAGTATTTGAAGACTCTCTCATTGCTCATTCTGAGAAACTGGTCATGCATCCTATCAGCGATAAATTTGGCATAGTCATAGATAATAGAATGAGGCTGCCCTAGAGTGTAGATGGATATGAAAGCTAGGCTAATTTCATCAATATATTCATTGGTGGTATAACCTAGGACACTAGATATCATGGCTATAATTTCCTGACCAAATGGGGAAAATGGCAGTTACATATGGAGGAGGATCCTTTGGGATATTTCTTTCTTCTCTGATGAAGGTTTGGAAGATCTCAGCCAATTTTGCAGTGGTAAGTTTGGGGAACTCGTCTAATAAGCTTCCAATTGAAAGAGGAGTCGGGTTTTGCCCTCATTGAAGTTGCAGCATCTCAGTGATAGATTCAGCAGTGATGGTGAAAAGTATGGTCTGGTTAGGGGACATCACTGCTCTTTGACTAGGAAGATAATTAGCATGACAGTAGTGGACAATTTCTAGGAAAATGTGGACTTCTGGGAACTGGTACTTGGGTAAATTGGACTCTTAAAGACCAATTTCATCAGCATGGTTCAAGTATATGTTCCTGCTTTGACAGTGTAATTTGAGCGGGGATTCTAGGACAGAGGTGTCTTATCTAGAAATCCTTATCAGCTAAGGGAAGGTGGTCCAGGTCTAGATGGGGAGTGGTGACAGGCCTTACATCCATGGCAATTAGGGCAGCCATTCTCAGTTCTAATGGATTTGACAGTGGTGGAGGTAATTTGCAGTTTTTAGGGCAATGGTGGTTCAACACAGAGTAGGTTTGAGTTCTTTGAGTTTCTTCAATTAATTTTTATTTTAACTAAGAAAACTCAGTAACTGGTTTTGAAATTCACAGGGTTTTTCAGTGAAGTATGGCTTAAATACCTGGAATTTAAGGAAAACTAGCTCTGAACAGGGCGGCTCGCAACTGTGAATGGTCGAAAAGGTTCTGTGTAGGCTGGAAGTGAACTGGGTGCTCTGTGGCATCCTTAGGGTGCAATTGGACGTAGGTTGACAGCTTCAACGTTCACAGGTGCGTGCATGGAGGTTTATATTTGAAAAAATGATAAAAACAAATGATTTGGGGCTTTTTGGCTTTATGTGCGAAAGTCGATTTTGGTGGGTACGGGTGAACAGTGGTCATTTTGCCATGTAGCGGGGTGAACGGTAACCATTTTGTCGTGTAGCGAGCGAGCGGTAAATGGTTTCCATCGCACTTCTTTTGGGTGCTCGGTGGTATTGGGGGGAGGCCGCCCGATTCCATACATTGTACGACATGTAGCATCAGGGGCCCGGTGGAAAACAACTTTATCGGGCGGGTATTGTTCAAACGTCGGGTCCACCCGATATGGATAAAGGCCGTCGGATGTGAAGGAAGATGATCGCATGGTGATCGGGCGAGGAAGCTACACGGAGGCTAACGGGTGGGCCCAGCGAGTCATTAAGTGTGGTCGTATTTGGAATAATGACGGATTAAGGCGAGGTTAAGGCGTCGGGGTCATTAGCATAGGGATTAATTGGGTTTTTGCATAACTTAATCGTAGATCAATTAGTTAGTGGGTTTTTGGGGTTTGGGTAAAATTATAGTTTATATTTGAACTAAGGGTAGGGTTAATTTATATGTAGTAGTTAAATATATACGGGGAAATGGGTTTTTATCGGGATTTAATAAATAAAATTAGTAATTAAAAAATTGGCGGAAAGGGGACAACACACACTAAGTAAATGATTTTTCACGTTTTAATGCTTTTCCAATATTAACATAAATACTTAGGATAAGGTGTTTTTGTGGGTTTTTTGGGAAAAAAAGGTTTTACATGGGGGTAATTGCTTTTCCTAGGTAAATAATGTTTAACCTTAGAAAAAGGGGTTTTATTAGGGAAATGAGGGGAAATGAAGGGAGATGAATGAACTGAAGGGGGGGGTGAATTTTTATGAGGGGGTTTTAGTACTTATTGCCTATAAGTCATTGAGTCGAGGGTCTGGTCCCTCCAAAATTCAAAGAAATACTCTGAGCCTCTTTGACTTAAAGGTTTTGTTACTTTGAACTTTATTTGTGGGAAATTAGTAAAGTGAAAGGATGAAATGGACGGGGAAGTTAATTAATTGACTTTGTAAACCTTATGCACGCTTAATTTCCCACTCACATTTGGAACTTTTATGATGAGAATGATAAATATGCTTTTTGTCTAACCAAACATCATAACTTTTGCAACCTTTCTTCTACTTACCCATCTACTCATCCTACCATTTTTACTTCTCTTTACTACGGTGCATTTGAGCTAGCAAACCCTTATCAAACATCTTTCTTTTCTTTACAATAGAGATCTAACTAAATCTAACCTTATTACATCCAAGGGCTCAGATTAAACAGTTGAGCTCCTTTTATTAACTCTACCTATCTAATTATCTACCAAGGTTACACTGTTTGGCCAAATTTTATTCTTTATCTATAGACATGAAACTGAAAACATGACATAGCCAAGTTTAAACATTTTGATTATCATGGATTGTGGCATGGATCACAAGATGCACACAATCATTTTATTTTTTATAAAAGTAAAATAGGAGTGGCATTTTGGCTTGCTCACTCTCATGGTCTTTTTCTTTCTTGGGGTTCATATTTTTCATCTTTTTTTACCTTTTTGTTGTTTTTTTCCTTTTATTATTCTTTTAGGACATACCCTCTTTACATTTTTTGATTTTATGAATATGGAAAACATTTGCAGAAAGAAAAGGTATGTACATATGACAAGCTTTAATCTCATTCATTCAAAAATTATGACTCCTATTGGTATAGGAACCTAACAAACAGCAACAAGTATATCAATTAAATGACAAACTTCGGGATTCGAAGATAATCTAATAAGAACTAAATTCATTTCTCCTATGATTTTGACTTTTGTCCTATTGAGTTGCACAATGTGAATTGGGGTTTTCTGGGGTGACATGTTTAATTTCAGACAAACTGAATACAACATGATATTCAAAGAAGCCCCTGAATCTACCAAGTAGTTATGTACATTTTATTAAATATTTCAAAAATCAAAAGAAAAGGAGGAGTGTGTGAGTTAGACTTGTCACCTATCAGAATAGCATAAGAGGAATTGAATATTGGATGACCAAGATGTTTACCCATTCCATTAGAAGCTTTGGATGCTACAATAGTAGGAAGAGGAGAATCAGGTACTGCATTCAATTCTTTCAGTAAAAATCTATGTTGTTCTTTGAGTTTAGTGAGTTCAATGAGGGAATGTTTGCTTTTATTTTCTTCATATCCTCAACTATATTGTACTCAATAGTATCTGAAACTGCTAAGGTTCTAGGTGAAGATGGAGAATTGAAAGAAGATGGAATTACTTGGAGAGAAGTGGAAGTGGAATTTTTAACAACAGCTTTATCTTTAGCAGTGGAAGTTGAAGGTTTCTGTTTCTAAATTGATTATATAGGATCAACTGAACCTTTACTTCTTGTGCTAACAGTTAATGCTTCATATTCATTTTCACTATCAGAAATAGGAAGCATAAAATCCCACATTCCATTTAACTCAGCTATTTATTCATCTTGGGATTCATCAGCAGAAAATGTTGCTTCTTCCTCATCTTCATCATTAGTTTCTGCATTAGAGATTGTGTTTGGAGGTAGTGGATTAGGTGGTTGATTTCTTCTGAATGGTATGAAAGTTTTTTTGGAAGAGGATTCACCTACTTGTTTTTTTATCTCTACCATCTCGTTAGATAAAGTTATAAGGACTTGTTGTAAGCCTTCAAGATCAAAGGGATCTTTAAGTGCTTTCTTTTTAGCCTCATTCTTAAATGTAACTCTTTTTAATTTTCTGTCTTCCTGATCTTTTTTCTTTTCTAGTGCATTTATCCCCTTCTCTACAAACACAGCTTCTTTCATGTTATCTACCAAGGTATTTTTATTAGCTCTATCTAGCAATCCTAAATTTTATGAAAAAAGGCTTACGAAATCTCGCACTATTGTACTTTCATCCTTTTCTCAATAGAATGACTAGAACATTGTTTAGGAAATTTCATAAAGAGTTTTGAGAAGTTGCATTACTATACTCCTAGAATCATCTTTGTGAGAAGGAATAAATTGTTGTTATTTCTTTTATAAGATGAGCGAAGTATATACGGTATTTCTATCATTATACCTTTGTTTTATTCATAAGTAAATAGTAAATTTATCTTTTCAAATTGCTTATCACTGGATATTTAAAGAACAATGTTACAATTATTCACTACTGATCATGCTGCTATTGATATTTTTATACATGTAAAACAACTTGTTGTGATATTCTAAATGCGATATGAGTTTACACATTATTTTGATTAACTACTTAATCAAACTAATCATCTTGAAATAAGTTTCATTTTCATTGGTGTTTGAGAAATCTATATTATCATTTACTAAGAAAAATCATTATAGATTGCATCTAGATAAAAGTTAAACGATCCCGGGTTATAGAGTAGATTAATGCAATTGTTTTTCGTTTAATTCATTACTGCAAATCCATCCATTTCACTTCACTATAAGCATTAAACACTCATTCAATCATCTTTCATTGGGAAATTGGTCCCATTATCCCCAGTCAAAGCCACTACTTAAACGGAAAAGGAGTTGCCTTAAGGTCTGGACCGAGTGGTTTTCCCCTTGTGTTGAAGCAGCGATTTTTGAGCCCTCAACAAAACCTTAGAATTGTCTCTTAGAGATGATGTGATGGGCGGTGGATGATATCCATAAATTTCCATAAATGGGGTCATTTTTATTGCGGTATGGAATGTTGAAAAGTGCAACAAGAAATGCTAAAAATAGCACTGCTACAAATAGATCGGCTATAAATAGCAGTTTGGCCATTATGGATCTTAGCAACAATGGGTGAAAAGTGAAAGTGCTAAAATTAGATTTTCTAAAAATAACATTTCGGGATCCCTTCTTATTTTAGTCAGTCCCTGTACTAAACATAGGAAATAAAATTTGAATTTGATGTTAACAGCTGTTTGTAAACTGATTAATTAATTCATCTTGAGTTAATTAGTTAAGGAATTATGAACATGAAGTCTAAGTGAGGACATGCAATAGTTTCTCCTTTGATTGAGGGATTTATCCATCAGTTAAAGAGATAAGAGTGAGTTGTAATATTGGGTTGTAATTAGTTGGCTCAGTTAACTGAGTCAAGTCCAGTTAAATTAATTTAACAGTTTGTTAAATTAATGAGAGTTCAATTAGTTAATGCTTGCATGCATGTAACTATTGTATTTCATATAACTGAGTATTCACTCATGGATAACTCATGCATGTCAGTTCAGTCAAAGACCCAGTTGAGATCCGATGGAGGGACAGTGTACTATCAATTGCAAGAATATTCCATTGTGAATATTCCTTGCATGCAGAAGGAATATTATTCCTTAAGGATTGCGCAGTTGGATCAGAGGTTATAGTGAGTGTGATGAGGCCAATTCACACATGTGACATCATTGGACCCCAATCAAAACTGCGCAAGGAAATAGGAGGCTTGGAGGGCTTGAGGAAGACATATATTATGTCTATTCAAACTGTGAGTTGTATTGTTTGATTGCAGAGAGAGTAGGATAGCTTGAGAGCTTATTCTTTTTGTAATTTGAACAAGATTTCTACTTGTATGATAATACAGAGTTGGGGTTTTAGGTTGGTGCTTTCCCTAGTGTTATATCTTCTGTGTTATGATTGATTACTTCTCATTCTCAGCTATATCTGTTCTTGATTGATACTGCTCATATCTGGTTAAGCTTCGACAAAGTTTATGGTAGAAGTAGATCTAGTATTATGCTTTAGGACATTGCATATATCAGTTGATCTACAAGTGAAAATTCTACATGGTATCAGAGAAAAGGTGATCAAGGAAGAATAGTATACAAGCAGGAGAGGTTCGAAGTTTGGTTTTTGAATATTGAATTGAGTTCTTATCATATCTATTTCACATATGGTGTTCAGTGGTTTAAGACTCAAATATACCCTTGATGGTAGTACGAATTATATAGCCTGGAAGGATCGCATGGAGGCAGTATTAAAAGATAACGATCTAAAGGACTTCATTGATCAAGAAGTCCAAAAGCCGACTGATGCTACTCAACTGGAGGAATGGAAAAAGTGTCTAGCTAGAGCAAGGAGAATCCTCCTGGAGGGAGCTTGAGATCACATTGTCTCGGTCAGCTGCATCCCATTAGGATCATGCATCATCTGACGGTAGTGGCTTATTATACATTTTCCCTCATGTCCTTTACTTGCTGGTCCATTTCCATTCATCAAGGTCATCTGTAGTCAATTTTTGTCTTTAAATCTACAAAAGTCATTTTTAGGGTTTTTAGTCCCATTAGGTCTAGGGTTTCGTCAAGAAGGTCTTCAAAATGCTTAACAACAGTCAGCAGGTGCATGCGGAAGTCAAATAAAGTTCCAGTAACAATAAATTCAATAATCACATGCTTAGAGACTGATTTTTCCTCAAAACCCTGTTTTGAGGAAAAACAGAGTTTTTTATATTTTTATGTATAAATTTGATGTAATTTCAGTTTTTTTTATTGTAATAGCTTTAGTGGCAACCCTGGTCACCTTGCCAAGCTTTAGCATCTCCATCACCTGCAAGGCAAACAAAAAGTCAAATCATTCAGTTTATCAAAGGCAAAAATAAAGCAAACTTCCCAAAAACAGAGTTTGAAAAGTAAGTTAGATGCAGACATTACAAAAGTGGGTTTTTATGAGTGAAAAATTAAAATCTTTTGTATATAAACCATTTGTCAAGTTAAGAGAGCTCATTTGCATCTAAAGAAAAAGGAGAGAACAAGAGAAAGGTCGTGTGGAGAAAAAGAGAAAAATTGCAGCAAATTTGGAAAGTTTCAGGGGCGCGACGCATAGGGTTGGCGCGGTGCACTGGGCCACCCTCCACAGTGCAAAAAATACACAGGCCCAGCGCATTGGGTTTGTGGCGCGGCGCACAAGGCTTCCAGCCCGATTTCACCCACAAACTCATTCAAACTACCAAATTTGCTCAATTTCCACCTGTTCAAGTAAGTCAAGCCTTTTTCCATTGCCAGTGAATGAGTTTCTCTTAAAGTTTATGGTGATTTAATGAGATAAACTTGAAACCCTACCTCTTTGCAATTTTTGCTCAAAAACAATTACTTAGGGTTTACAATTTGTGTTTTTGTTGCGAATTCCACTCCCTCACTCTTTGATTCCCTCATTTATTTTCCAATTTCATCAACCCATTCCCTAATCCCCATATCCCTAACTCCCACTATCCCAAACCATAGTTACAAATCCCTAAACCCTAATTGTTATCCCAAGAGCCTAAATACTATTCCCTAAACCCCCTATTCCCCAAAAAACTTGTCAACAACATTCCCAAAACCCCTCATACCCTCTCCCTCCACAGTCCCTCATACATTCTCATATATTTGGCAGCAAAAATCTAAGACACCCTAAATCTCTTCATACTCATCTAAGACAACTCAAACATTGGCAAACATGGAGTCTGATCTGTTGGATACCTATACCAATAGGTTTCATATTTCATGATTGGATATCAAAGGTCCAAATATGCTCTGCTTTGATAATGAAAAGATCCCATATTTCCCTAAGAAGACAATGTCTGTCTCAGTTTTGATGAGAACTCAATTTTGATGGATGGTCCAACAGTCTAATCTGGATCATGCCATGTTTTCAATTTCCATGTTGTAGAATAGAGAATGAAATTTGTCCAAATTGTTTAATCTTGGCAGATCAGTAGCTAGGTAGAGAAGCTAAGGTTCCCAACTGCTTAATCTGGGACCTTGGAAGGAATAAGGGTTGTATTAGATAGAAGATGAAAGCAAAAAGCCAATGAAAAGAAAAAGGCATTCAAAAGGGTTTGCAAGTCCAAGTGCACCCTCCAAGAAGGAACAAAAAATGTTAGGAGAACTAGTCGGGTAGGTAGATGGGGTTGCAGAAATGTTGTCTCTTTCAAGACCAAAGTTGCTGAAACATCTACAGGAAAAGCAACACACTGAAGCATGACTAACTCCCTTGTGCTCATTTGTATATCACTCATTACTAACACCCCTTCATCTGCTGGTTCATAGAACAAACTCAAAGCTTTGTGAGGATACTGATGGCTTTAAGAAGCCACATTTCTTGTGTAAAAATCTTTTCATGTTGATCTACTCTTGATTCCAAGTTATTTTCAAAGAAAACTTGGTTGAATCAGCCCTCATCCATATGTTCCATCCATATTAACAACTAACTCTATTACTTAGCTCCCTATACCCCACTATCCCTAGTATTATAAACACCATGGTGTATAAACCCCACAATGTATAAATATCCCCTCCTTGGCATTATAGCCATATGGTTTGTTCAAAAAGGAAATCAAATGACACCTGGTCACTTTGATGAACCTCCCAGCTTACCTTCTCTCATTCTGTGTTAATCTTCTCATTCAGCCCTCATTTGCAAAGAAAAATCATCATGTAACCCCTTTACCCATGAACCTTTTGCGAAAAAATGAAAAACCCGGAAAAAACCACAAATCCTAAAGTTCCCGGCCAAAGTATTTAAATGAATATTTTAATTGCCCGGCGGGCCCCTTCCAAACCTGCACGACCCATCGGAGGACCCGCCAGCCGTCCGATCTCCGCCGGTCAGATCCAAGGGTGGGCGGTCGATCTTGCGCCCCGATCTGTCGACCGTTAACGTCCGGGGAAAGCTGTTTTGGGCCCGTACGAGGACGCGTGGCGGGCGCTGAGATTGTTCGGAGCTCTCTCCCCGTTACCGCTTTTGCTCCAAAGGTGGTGCGGGGAACCCGCTTACCACCACCCGACTTACCGCTCTCCCTCCCACGTCACTCCAACGTCATCCCGACGTCACTTCACCTCTGTCCGCCCCCGCGCCCCGTCAACCTCCACGCAGTCTTGCCACCGCATCAGCCCGCCACCGTGTCCCGCCACCCTGGCCCTCACGTCAGCGCCACGTCACCACTGTACGGCGGGCCCACCATGACGTCATGCTGACGTCATCAGCAGAAAAGCGCCAATCGCGTTATTTTACGAAATTCAACGTTATAAACGGCCTAATAAGCCGTTTTAAGTCATTTTCATGCGATTAGAGAAGGAGCCGTTAAACAACCAGCTGCCGCGAAAAATTATCATCCAGCCAGCAAAATTTGAAGATTCCGACCGTTGCAAGTCCAGAATTCCACTGTGCCAAGACTCCACAGCCCAGCTCGCAAGCGTCTAAGCTGGTTCTTCCAGGTATTTAGCCAGTTTCCCACTTCGCCCGTGCTTTTCAATTCTCTGTAAAATTCACCACTTGGCACCAGTAAAATCCTGTAAATTCAGTCCTGCCTATCACACAGAGTCGGCCAAGCAACCTGCAACACCCTTAAACCACAATTCAATAGAAGAGTGCTCGTTTCGCGGGCTAGAAACCCTGAAATCCTTCCTGAGGTACTAGGCATTGTTCCCTTTTGCCTAGTACAGCCCACTTGCTGTTATACCAGAGAAACCTGACTAGCCCTGCAAAAATTCTCATTAACAATTCACACCCTATGAATTCCACAGCAAACAGATAATCCAGCTTGCATTACCCTCTGCAAAAGGAACACCTCACTGTATTAACAGTTGAGTCGCAGCTAAAAACTCTTTAAGCACTGGTTGAATCACTGCCCCTATCTCTACAAACCAGCTTCTATCATGGCATCTCCTGCAACTTCATCCATCAATATGGCCTCACAGAGTCAAACAAACAAAGAGCTGGAAGCCCTGCCATTAGTAGACAAAGATGGTCTCATTGGAGACTTTGAAGGGAGCAGGGACTTTTTGCAGACCTTCAGTAGACTAAGGGAAGACCACAAGGACGGGCATGGTACATATGGGGTCTGGGAGTCAAACCTGCCCTATTACTGTCTCCCACCTGTGAATGTTTGCCCCGAAATCATTCACCTCTGTGCAGAACACTATGATGCCCAGCATAGAGCTATCAGCACCTCATCAGGGAGGATCCTATTTCAAATCAATGCTGAGTCCATAAACAAGATGTTACACTTTGATCAGACAGAGTTGATGATCCCATTCTCCATGAATCATCTGGTGGACGCTTGTGACAAATTGACTGATGAAGAACTACAAAAGATTATCAGAAACTTCATGAAACCTAAGTGCCAGACTACAGAGCCTCCTCCCTATCTGAATGATCAATTCAATGAGGTGGGCAGGCTATTACTAGACATGATAGCCTATGTATTGGGGTACCAAAACAGTGAGCATGTGGACAGAGCCATGCTAGCAATGCTGTCTGTTTACAGCCCATATCGACCCCCTGCCCAAAAGTACAACTTTTCCAAATTCATAGCCAACAAGATCCATGATCAGTTAACCAAAGTGGACAGACAGGGAGTCTTCAGATATTCAGCCTACCTCTACCATATGTTCAAGTATTATCACTCTGAAGCCTTCCCATGCTACGTCAGAAGGCTGGATCATACAGGGGAAAGAAGATCTGTTATCTTCTGGACCTCAGTCTATCACAAAGTCACAAATTCACCCTATACCTATTGTGAATTTGTTGACCAGTTTGTCTACCCAGTCTGCTGCATGTTGATGAAGTTCCCACCTCCCAGAGTATCCAATAAGATAAAGAAAGCTCTCCAGCTTTCCAAGAAAAACAAAATAGGTGACTGGTACCTATATGAAAATCATACAGTCTTCAGGATCTATGGATGTGAGGTCTGCCCATATAGGCTCCCAAGATACGTGCCAATGAGGTTATTTGCACTGGAATATTACAGACAACTGATTCAATCAGACCTTACCCACTTCCATGGCTCCAAGAAAAAGGCTCACCTCAGCTTCAAAAATGAAATGGGCCCTTTTATCATGAATAGGAAGGAAGGATGGGAGGACGCCGATTTGATCCTAAAAGACAATTACAAGCTGTCTTATAGCTTTCGGTGGGTCCCTTATGACCCTCAAGGAGTCATCTTGGCTAGGAGAACTAAGTATAGGCTCCTAGCCATTAAGCATTGCCAATACCCTCACATAGAACAATATGCCAATTTGCAAGAATGACAACCAGATACTCTAG
>APFE031335477.1:0-46051 GCA_000404065.3 Pinus taeda
ATTTATTGTTGAGAAACAATGGAAAACCCTAAACATCCAAAAACCTAACCCTAGAAGATGAAACGCCAAACTGTGGGCCCAGTTTGGGTAAATTGGTACATCAACTTCCCGGGGTCGTAACTTTGGCATATGATCTCCATTTGATGCGCAAAATATCTCGTTAGAAAGATCTATCCGAGAACTACAACTTTGGGAAGCAAAAAATGGGTCCATGGACCCATATTGCTCTCAATTTTCCTAAAAAATGTCACTTAGGACCTCAAAATGGCTTCGGAAGTTCAAGTCCCGAAAAACTGCTAAAAATAGTAAATTGTGCTACAATTAAGGAAACTAAAAAGCTGAAAGAAACAACGGTGGGGGTCCAAGTGGACTTGGTAGGTGGTCACCAATATCCACCTGGATCATTCCTCCCCCCTTAGTAAGCAATGGTCCCTATTGCATTGAGTTCCTCCATGAGATGAGGAAACTTCTACTGAACTTGGTCCTTGGTGAAGGAGTTGGCCTGCTTTGACAACTCGATACAATTGGATATTCTGCTGGCGAGTGTGCTTGATCTGTGTGCCCATGATCCGATCAGTTGCAGCTTGTTCCATGCAATTTGGGTTTAACTCTGTGGGTGTGAGTTATTCTGCAATGTCGGATGTGTCTAGTAATGGTGGAAAGTATGGACGAATGCGGTCCACATTGAACACTGGGTGCAGGCCAAGGAATGGGGGAATGTTGAGCTCAAATGCATTGTCTCCCATAGCCTTGTTGATGGTGTAAGGACCATATCAGAGTGGTCTGAGTTTCCGATAGGCTCCGGTAAGGCGTTCCTTTCGCAAATGCAACCAGACTTTGTCGCCCACCTGAAACTTGTGTGGCACCTAATGTTGATCATGTCGATGCTTGTACTAGGAATTTGATTTATCCATAATGTCATGGACCTGCTGGTGAATATGTTGAATGTGCTCAATGAAATTGTTTTCCTTATCTATTTCAGACTGGACATGAGCTGAATCTGCGTGAGTAGCTACAAATGGCATGGCCAGATCAATGGGACATAGTGGCTGGAATCCCAAGCCCACCTAAAAAGGGTTGTGGCCAGTTGAGTTGTGGAGAGCCCGGTTGTAGCTGTGATGAACATAGGGGAGGCTCTCATCCCATGTGCGTGGATGCTTTGAGTTGTACATGTGCAAAATGTGTACGATCATCCTGTTAACAACCTCTGTCTGGCCATCAATTTGAGGATGGAAGGCTGTGGACTTAGTGAGTTTGGTGTCCAGCATCGACCAGAGACTCGACCAAAATGTACTGAGGAACCTGTTGTCCCGATCTAAGGTGATAGACTGTGGGATCCCAAAGTGTACCCACACTCATTTAAAGAAGAGTTTAGCAGTGGCTTCTGCTATGATATTCTTCTTGCAAGCCACCATAATGGCCATCTTTGAGAACCTGTCAACAACCACAAAAAAATAGTTGTTTCCATGCTTAGTGGAAGGAAGTTCTGACATGTAATCCATGGAGATGGATTCCCAAGGTCGTCTAGGGGTAGGCAACGGGGTATAGTGGCCTTGCTTCTTGATGGTCGGTTTGGCAATGGCACAGGAAGTGCATGATCTGATGTACTTCTGGACATCTTGTCAAAGATTCGGCCAATAGAAATACTTCTATAGTACTGCTACCATTTTCTCAACCCCGAAATACCCAGCAGCCCAACTGTAGTGTGCTTCCCAAATCATCTTGGCACGCTCACTTGAAGGAACACAAAGGTGACCCGGGTGGCATAATAGGGCATCCTGGAGGTGAAAATCTAGAACATACTGACCTTCCAAGAGTGTCTGGTATGTGTGGCTGAATTCTGGGTCACTTTTGTAGAGAATTGGCCAATCAGAGTCTCGTTACCACAAGAGTTGAGCATGGTGGTTAACGCCATGATCGATGTTCAACTGAGGCAATCTGCAACATTATTGGTGCTGCTTCTTATACTTGATATTCAAATGGAACTATTGCAAGTATGTGGACCACTTATGATGGCGATCATACTACAATTTCCCTTGGGTCTGTATGAACTACAAGGGTTGGTGGTCTGTGTGGATGACCGTTTCCTTCCCCAAAATGTAATGCTTCCATTGTCGGCAAGCCTACACAATGGAATACATCTCTTTGTCATAAGTGGGATACTTCCAGACTGTGTCTGAAAGTGTTTCACTGTGATATGCCATTGTATGCCTGTGTTGAGTAAGGACTACCCCAATATCATAGTCAGAGGCATTTGTCTCGACCTCAAATGGTTGTTGCAAGTCTGGTAATGTGAGCACTGGTGCCGAGTAGAGGCGATCTTTCAACTCTGTGAATGCCTTCTTTTGAGATTCAGACCAAAAGAATTTTGCTTTTACTCCTCCCTTGGTGACTTGACTTAAGGGTCAAGTGATATGAGAAAATCCCAACACGAACCTACGGTAGAAGTTGGCAAGACCTAGAAAGCTGCGGAGCTCTGTCAGAGTGGTTAGATATAGCCAATCCCGAATGAATTGGATCTTGACTGGAAACACATGCACCCCTTGTCCATCAATAATGTATCCCAGATACTGAACTTGGGTCATGCCAAAAGTGCATTTCTCCAAATTGGCACATAACTTGTGTTGTCGCAGTGTTTGGAGAACCTGTCGAATGTGGTGGAGGTGCTCTTCCCAACTCTGGCTGAAGATCAGGATGGCATCCAAGTATACCACTACAAATGAGTTGGTGAATGGCCGCAAGATGTCATCCATTAGCCTCATGAAGGTTACGGGAGCATTTGTCAATTTGAAAGGCATAACCAACCATTCGAAAAGGCCCTCCTTGGCTTTGAAGGCAGTCTTCCACACATCAGAGGGTTTGATTGGTACCTGGTTATATCCTGACTTCAAATCGATCTTGCTGAAATATTTTTCCACCTTCAGTTGGTCCAAGAGGTCATCAATCCATGGGATCGGATACCTATTGTGGACAATGATCTTGTTTAGCGCCCAATAGTCAATATAGAGTCTCCAAGTCCCATCCTTCTTCTGTACCAACATGATCAGGCTCCCATAGGGAAATGAACTCGAACGGATGTGACCTTTCTGGAGCAACTCTGGAATCTGCCTCTTGATTTCATCGTTTTCCAGAACGAAGCGTCGATAGATTGGTCCATTGGGTGGTGACTCACCTAGAGTCAGATCGATGGAGTGCTTGACCTAACAGTGCAAGGGAACCCTTGCGGGGGAGGTGAAGGTTTCCTCGTACTCCTCCACAACCTTGTCCATATGTAGTTGTCGTGCAGAGGGGCCCTGTCTAGAGGTCATGGCCACCGTCTTCTTCTTTCCTTGAGGGCATGTCATCAGGAAAACAAATTTCTTAGTTTTGGAAATGAGCTTACTGCATTGTTTTGTAGTAACCAAAGATATGGCAGTAGGTGGTGCTACCTCTGGTATCTTGTACAAATTATTTCCCAAAGTAACAATAACAGCACGAGGCCTTGATTCATACACAACATGTCGCTTCCACAAGTATGGTTGTCCTAATAATGCATCACAAACTTCAAGGGGAGCAATGTCACACAATACCTCATCCATGAAGGGCTTGATGTTGTATGGAAGACGACACTGTTGGCTCACGCAAAGATCCCATCCTTGGTGAAGCCACCCGATGATGTACAATTGTGGATGTGTTGTGTTTGGTAAGCCCAACTGCTTCACGACCTCTTCCGAAATAAGGTTCTTTTGGCTTGCGCTATCAATAATGAATTGTAGTGGGGAGCCCTTTACCCACATATGGGAGTGGAAGAGATGCTCCTCCTCCTCTAGATCTTCAGGTTCCTCCTTGTGGATCTTCATGGTGGCAACGGTGGCGTTGGGCTCCGCAATGATAATCTGCTTCCCTTTGTCATTCCCCTTGTCGAGTTCTCACTTAGAGTCGGGACATGCATCTGATTCTAAAACCTTTAGCTCGGCCACCAGTGACTGCTTGGCCCAACACTCACTTTTGTTTTGAGTGGAACTCTTATGGAACTCACACCACTTTCCTGTTTCCTTTCTCGGCTTCGTGGCACAGTTCTTTTCTTGCAGCTTTGGCGGGTTGTCTTGGGCCACCCCGCCTTGGATTTTTCCTTTGTTCTTGCAGATTGGGGGCACCTTTCCCTTGCTTAGGATTCAGAAATCCAAAGTCTCGCTTCTTCTATTTAAACTTTTGTTCGACTTGACGACATATCGATATTCCATGCCAAGCGAGGACAGGTTCAAGAATTCTATTTCTTCCTGGATGTACTTGTGTAGGCAACCACGGTATTTGAGTACCAAATGCTGCTCTAAATCCTTGATACCCAAATTTTTGCAAAGGGTATGGAAAATATTGGTAAACTCCAACATGTCTTGGTCCCTTCCCTGCCGCAGCGTGGTCCACTTTATGTATTGATCCTCATAGCTTCTGACAAGGTAGTACTGCTCCTTGATGGCATCCCGAAATGAATTCCAAGTGGGTGCGGCTGAAAATAGTGAGCTTGTACTTTCATCCTTATACTCGTATTTGGTTTCCCACTAGTCCTTGACGTGGGGAGCTGCTTTGAGAAGAGCAAAAATAATCTTTTCCCAACTGGAAAAATCATGAACATAAAAATAACCCTCTAGCAGATTTAACCATTTATTGACGAAATCTATGTTTATTTGACCCTCGAATATGGGGATTTCAAAATTAACTTGTACCTTAAATAGTGTGGCATTTCCAAAGTAGCTATTGGAAGCCGATTCGTTGCCCCTGGGTAGCCGCTGAAGGATCTAGGCAAAGTTGTCCATCATCGCATTCCTTTGTCGCTTGAGGGCTTCTTCGAGCAAGATTTTGATAGGATCTCCTACCCCTCGTATTTCTTTTCATCCACCATGGGAGGCCATCAGGATTTGCGAGGCTGGTCTTACAAAGGTTCGACTAGTTCAAGCCCTAACTCCTTATATCTTGACCTCGTTGGGGACAGGATTGCGCAATTATCTAGTGTGTTGTTCCTGCTCCCACCCTTCTACGTGTACACCCAAAACTAGTTTAGACTATTTCACTTTGATCCACTCAACACTTGCCTTCAACAGGCCCCCAACACACACCTATGGCTCGTCCTGAGCCACTTAGCCCTCCTGTTATCCCAAACAACTTGAAAAACCCTAGATTTCAATGAATTGATATTATGGTTCCATGTCACTCCTTCAAACATCCCCTGTTGCTACTTCTTCCTATAACATGAGCCACTACAGAGGTCGAAGCCCCTGCTTCTACAAAAATATCTACATGCTACCTTGAGGTGTACGTAGGACCAACTCATTTTGGATGTTATAGTCCACACTTAATTGGAAAGCTCAACACTACCATTGAAAATCTCTTTGCAGGGATAGACTACGAGTAGAGCCGTGATAAGTATTCTAACTGACCCATACGTATCCATTTAGAATATCACTTTGAGTAGTCTCAACCGCACTTGACAAACTCTTATACCTCTTACAAACCAACATTCCCTCGATTGGAACTCTTGACACCTCCATACACAATATCTCAACTCTGCATCCTTGTAATGTTGAAACTCTTCAGAACCTCCAACAATGTCTAACATTGCATCGCTCCATGATACCCACTCTCTATCGACCATTACCACACTCCATCACTCATTGTTATTATGGATTAGAAAGAGAAGCTACCTACATTACATAAGGAATTTATCACATTATAGCATCCAAAAATCACATCTTTGTGAGTACTCCAATGTTGAGAAAATATTATCTCCCCTGATTCAGCTTACTTGGAAATTAATGACGTTGAATGATAGCTCCATTGGCATGTGTTGAGATCAAGTAGTTATCTCAGCAACCATTATTTCTGTCAATTCCACACTTATGATATTGTTCTATGTTGTTGATTAACCTACGACATGGATGAGAAGATGATGTGGCATCCTTGAGAAAGCATGGAAACCTCTTTGACACAATTGAAGTTGTCACCTCCTCATATGTTACACACAAGCCACACTAAGTTGTTATAGTAACCAATCACTTCACTCCATGAATGTGTTGGGTCCCAACTTGATTCTTCCATCAGTCGGCATGTGACTTCCATCATGGAATCTTCCCCAACACTTTATCTTGCTTACCCTTGTGTCACATCTATGTTATATGGTACCTCTTGTGCAACAAAAATCTCTTTGCAATGCTTATACATTCAACAACTAGTTTCAACAAAAATGACTGAGATGATATATCCTACAACACAAACAAAATTCGGCATTGTTATTGCTTCTTTATATACAAGATTAATATTGAGAATGATTCCATCTAATGTTGTGCAGAAGACTAGCTATCCTTTCACAATTTTAGTCGATTCCCATTTACATAGACTCCCAATGGTTCATCATTAATCTTCTCAAGCTATATTATGTATGCATCTGTCACAATCTTGATCTTGTATGGACCCATACAATGCATTTGAAGCTTCCTTATGTGCTTTAGGAACTTACTATCATAGAGAAACATTAATTCCCACAGTTGAAATTTATTATACTTCATACATTGATCATGCCAATCTTTATCTCGATACTTATATATATTTTCCTCCATTTCTAACACAAGTTTGAACATGGTTTGTTCACCTTCAGTCCCCATAATATGCAAGTCTCATGGATCCTTGTCTCCATTAAATTCTTCAACAATATTATAGCATTCCATGAACTCTGGTAGTTGTTGCAAATACTGATGAGCAGGGCATATTGGCATTATTCTATGTACATGCCAACTTTCTAATGAAAATATATTTTGTTTAACACCTTAAATGCTTGATCCAATGCCTCATTATCAACTGCAAAACTAAACATAAATTTAAAACTCTGATTTATTTCCTCTCATTGTATAGCACCTCTCCACGCTTCTAGTTCCACATAACAATTCCCGAGAAAGGTATCTAAGGTGTGTATAAATCTATCAACCCATTCCTCCTATGGATTCTTCTTTCTATTCCATGCTAGAACACAACTCTTCAAATGGGTTGTGGGACAATCCAACCTAGTATACTTAACTCCCTTTACTTCATATTCAGACCCAAACTAAATTCACAACAAATTATTACATTTTTAACAAATATCTACAAAAACCTTATGCGTGTCCCACCATCACCCGAGAGTGGCTTCCAAGGAAACATCTAATGCTAACAACCTTAAGTATTCAAGTACCTTTTTCTCAAACTCTTGAAAAAAATATACAACATTAGGCAAACCAAGATACCTAGTTGGATCTCACACTTCCATCTTGATCCATCGCACTACATGAGTGATATGTGTGCACATTCTAGTAGAAAGTTCATGTAACTATTTCTAACAATTTTCCATCCCTTCCTTAGAATCTGAAGCACATGAAGCTTAAATTATATTCCAACTAAGTACACCATTTGTAATTAGGTTGATGTAATCCTTCATTTTTGTAGTGATATTATATATGTTGTCTAGTGCCTTTCCATCCAACTCTTTTTGAACAAGATCCACATACTTGTCTCCTTCACTAGGATCCAATGACACAATTGCCCAAATATCACATGATTCAAAAATCATATGCCTTTTCTTCAAATTAATGATCACTTGATTTTCAAATGCCTAATCAATCCCCAATAAATTTGGATAGGGTTCGATATCATAAAAAATTTAAATAAAATTGAAGTCCACCATACTTGCAACCCCATAAATATGTACCACCACATTTAATAGTCTACCAATGAGAAAAATTCTATATTGATTTGTGAATATGAGTTGGATAGGAGACCAAGTTAACTTGGGTCTCCCAATTATCTCCCAAGTCTTCTAAGTCAAAATATTGACATCATAGCCCAAATAAAGAATAATATTATTCATGTCATAAGTTCCTATTTGCACACCAAACCTAAACTCTCCATTGTTTCTCTTCTTTCGTGCGAATTTATTAAATGTGCACCCTGATATCTACATTGTTACAACATCTAGATCCATGGTGCACTTATCAACCATCCCACAATTTTTTTCATGGCTCCATCATCCTACATCAACTCCAAATATCTTGTCAAAAATGATTTAATCAATTTTTCTCCCCCTTCAGAACCCTTTGCAGCAGGTTTTATCATAAATATTGGGCATATCATATACTAGACTATCTTCTGGGGAAAACCACTCTGTCATAACCATTTCTCTATGTGCCTCCTTATAGGTAGTCTTCTCATTCTCATGATCAAACTTCGATGGTGGGTATGTATATTTTTGTACCCATTGTTGGCTAGTATTAGTCTGTTTGGAAGCATCCACCCCAGTCTTGGTCCCTCCATGTGTCACAACATTCACTTGTGATTGGTCATGGTGTAGTTATTTAGTAGCTTTCTACAGGTTCTTCCCCTTCTTCTCATGAATCTTTGGGAGCAACTAAGGGTTTTCCTCTATCACATAATCTAATGCTCGAAAATATTTGCATCTTGAACAATGATTAGGATAGTCTCTGGTAAGATGTTTAGGCTAGCTACAATTATAATAGATGACCAATCCTCTTCCTCATCCACAAGATCCTCATCCTTGTCAAATTCCCCCAGGACCTATTCCCATAATACCTTGACCTCTTCTTGGCTTATTATAGTTCTATGCCATGTTATCTTTTCCCTCCTACACTATATGAGAATTAAAGGTGTGATCCCACATCAATTAAAGATATCCAATGGTGAATTCCATAACCAATATAATTATATAAGTCACAAAACAACGTTCTTGGTGTATTCTCATATTTCTACCACATCGAGCAAGTTGAGGGTTTATAACCCCACACTCTACAATTCTTACACCATCATTCTCTTCCCTACGGCATCAGATTAGCCGCACCAGTCACCATATACTCATTCAACACAAGGAATTCATTTTTGTGATGTCATTCCTTCCAATAGATTGTGCATCAAACTTATGAATGTTGTTCTTTCCCTTTCACCAAATCCTTCAACTGAACAGTGAGCACAACCATCTGTGATTAAAGTTGAGCTATATCATAACTCTCTCCTCCTATTTCAACTATTGGAGATGCTTCCAATTTCAGTGTTATCTCCAAGGCTTCTAACTAAGATTGAATCTTCTTTTGAGTTAACAAAACACCAATATGTTGTAGTTTTCCCACAATAAACCACTCCTTTTGCGGCATAGCAGGAATTTCAAATGACAACTTTCCCAAAAATACCTTAAATTGTTGATCATAATCCTAAATGGATTCGCACGGTCTCTGTTTGATCTCCTTTAGCTCTATTATGCACTGGGATGTAGACTTATGCCTATGGAACTCCTTAAACATTGCTTGCCTGATGTATTGTAATGATGTTGGTTGTCTAAGTGGAGTAGTGTTCTTGTATTTCATGTACCAATTCAAGGCACGATCTCTAATAGTATTCTCCTACTGTATAATATTGGCTTTGTCATAATGACATTATTGGAAACCCATATTTCCTCACATACAAATAAGTTTTTTTCACGATCTTCATTCCCAAAACCAAGAAAAATTGACACCTTTAGAGTGTCTACCATTTTTCTATGTCTACTAGGCTCCTGATGATGGTCCATTAGATACAACTACTATCTCTTGTGATCTACTTCCTCCCAATTGACAAATCTAAATATGACTACTACATTGATTGCCTTCACTTCCCTTGCTAACTAAAGTATGTAAAACACTACTTGGGGAACTTACATCTGTAGCAATAGGTGCGCGCGAGGTTACATGTTTGACACAAGGAATACTTTGAGCAAGATTCTTGGGATGCACATTTTCTTCTATTCTCGTCCTAGTATACGAAGGTTCCCTTTCTCTAATTTTATTCGCAGTATGCTAATGTGTGTTTTATCCATACTTCTTTGATCTCCACTACTCCTGATCCTTCTCTTATGATCTCTTGCTATATCCTTCGATGGGTTTCAATCGATTGTAGGCACTGATGCAAACCTATCTCCTCCATTACTGCCACCAAAAACTTTCAACCACTTCTCAAAACACAACCTTGAAACTCTATCATATTTATCGTTCCATGCATTATTTATCTTAACCTCCTTGGCATACCCTTTATACAATCTTGTTCAAGGGTATTTTACATATCCTTCATCCTCTACTTTCTCCTACCCCTACTTATTGACCTTGTTCCCTCAAAATTACTCCCCATCCATCCCATAACTCACCCTTAATGCACAAGGGGTTTAGCTGCTCATGGTGCCAAATTTTATCTTCAACACACCTTTTTCACCTAACAACATATTTACAAAGGTGGACAATTCTTGAATAAAATATTCAGGTGGGCCTCCCAAAACATTTTGTTCAATAACAGTATATGAGATAATAGATTTGATGGAAAACTTTGTAATGTATCTGTTACACTGAATTTTGTCACCTTGACTATCTACAGTTTATGTGGCCTCATCAATAGCCACATTGTCCTCTTTGTCAAGCCCCATACCTCTGCTCTTCATGTCAAAACTTCAAAGAGAGAGAAATTCACTTGAAAACATGTTTATCTCTGGGTACGCAGGTTCTCTCTACCTAGCCTGCGTGTACGCACTCCATATACATCAGAACTGCGTAGTAATACGCTCTGTATACTAAAGCTAGGGTGCGTACCCCTGTAAAGGTCAAAAGGCGCAAGTTTCATCTTTAAAAAGTTACTTGTGGTCACTTCTAGAGCCTTCTAGAAGAGTTCTTGACGTGTATTGAGCGCCTCCAGATGGTTCATGCACCCCTATGATAGAGGAGTTTATCCCATCAAGAGAGGAGCTACCCCATCCAAAAGAGGGAGTATCCCATTGATGTTGGAACTGAATAACCTCCTCTAGAATACTATAAATACAGGCATTGGGCTAAAGGAGGAGAGGTTGAAAGCTGAACATTCTATAGGGTAAATGCTGCTGGAATTAGGACTTCCATTTGTGGACTTGTGAGGAGAGATCACTATCCTTCCTTGGTGCCATAGTGGGAGTGGGTGAGCTTGTCAAAGTAGAGGAAATCTCTTGCTGGACCCTGGGAGGAGCTTGCACAACACCAAGGCTCAGGTTGTAATAGTTCCTTTGATTATTTAATACAAATAAGTCCATTCTTCTCAATGATTTGTTAATGAATTATTTCATGTATTCCTTGGTAAATATGATAGATATGCTTTATTTTATGATGAATATTCAGATGCTATGTAATCGTTTGCTTTGTCAGTGTATGCAGGTCTGAAAGTGAAGGAGGAGCTCATCTGGATCAGCAAGGCTGGACTGCTACAACAAGTGTGGGACCTAAGGTAAGATCGAAAACATTTGAATTCTCGTAGAATGATGTGTATCTAGAGAAGGATAGCTCTTGTTTGGTTTGTTTGTCATTAGAGAGTCTTAGACTCCTAGGAAGGTTAGATTTGTCCGCAAGTATAACTCATTCCGTGTGACACACATGTATCATGCTTATTGGGTGATCTTACAGATGAGATATCCTCCCTAAATTATGCTAAGGTACGTTGGTTTATTGTGATTTGGTTTAGTTGATATAGTATGCCTTGCAGGAAAGAGATCAAAATGACTAGTAAGATGGTAGACTACAAAGATTCTCCTTATGAATCAGATGAGCAGCGTGGTGTTGGTCACTCTTCTAACTTAGCATATAGATTGAGAATCTTGAAGGAATAAATAAGAAGTTGTAAGGTAGACAATGACAAAATTATGCAGGCATAAGAGAAACAAGCAGAGTTTAATGCCATACTCCTTCAAGGTTTGTTAGAATTACAAGGGAAAGGCCCACTTCGGATTAGCCATGGACAACAAGAAAGAAATAATAGGGCATATGGTAGTAGGTCTCATGGTGGTCACAAGATAGAGATGACTGTTATAGCTCCAAACCTCACTCTTTATGTTTGTGATGCTGCACTCATGGCCTAGGGCAACCCCTCCTTCCAGACCTGGTCCAAAATTTAAAAAATAGTGTTTTACTCCCTATATGCGACATTGCCCTGAGTTAAACACGTGTGTACGTGGGTCTGTATATACCCAACCCACGTATATGTCTTAAAACACTTAAAAAAAATTAAATCTCCTTAATTTCAGGTGGAGATCACAGGTTTCACCTGTTGATTACCTATTAGTGCCCGTGGTCCAATTGTTCCCAACGAATTCCCAACTAAAAAACTACTTTCGTAGAAGTATAAAAGGCTTCAATTGGAAGGCCTATGGAGGAGAGAACAGAGAGAAAGATCACTCTGTTGAGATTATCCCTGACTAGGTCTGAAGATCCTTGTGCTTCCAGCACTTCCCCCATTTACAGGAAACCCTTGTTTCCTTGTGTGATGATGTCTTTCTACTACTTGAGATATCATGGAGTAAGTCATGGAAGGAGTTTGTTGAAGGCTTGAGACTGGACGAATCCGGAGGACGGTTCTGCTTGGAGCCTGCGAAAGGACAACTCAGGTGAAATCATTCCTTTTTGTACTTTATTTATCTATAACAATAGAATCACTTATCTTGTTCCTGATATAAATCTTCTTCATGTTTATGATATGAATTTTACGATTCACATGAATGGTTGTTTTAATTGTATAACTAACTACCTTTCAATATGATATGAAGATGATTTCTTTATGATGCTTGGTCCATTTACTATTATACTTTATTGAATTGATTGTTTTGCAGGTTGAAGGAGCAAAAGGAACTCTAAGAGGGTTTGGACACTGGCTGGATCTTCCCAAACGAAGGACCCCCAGGTGCACCTCACTTCATTCAATTTGTTTATATTAGCATCATGGCTGTGTGGAATGTGTGTTTCTCTTTGTAGATAACCTTTGATCTGCTAGAGTATCAACCTAAGACCCTAGGGGAATTTATCCCTTAACAATGACACAGTGAGAGATGGTAGGTTGTTGGATACTCTGGATAGGAGAGGTGATGGAAAAGGGTATTATTCTAGTTCTATTTTTATAGGAATCATTATCGTCATTATTATCATCCTTACAAGAGGAGTGATAGGGGATACTTGCCATATGAATTCAAGAAAGAAAATCCACCTAATTTTGATGAATATGTGAAGAAGACGGAATATGTGGAGGCTTGGATACTTGGGATGAATAAGTTCTTTAAGTTGCATAATTACACAGATAGTATGAAGCCCAAAGTAGTTATGTTCATCTTGAGAGGTAAAGAAGAAATTTGGTGGGAAGATGTGAAGTGGGTCAAAGACATTAGGACAGAGGACTTGGGTCTCGGTTTAGGGCCTAGTGATCTGGTGTGGATTGCAGTAAATTCTAAGAGACTAGGAGATAGGAAAATTCCTCATGGTGTAGGTGGACAAATATCTTGGAATCCATGCTTGTTCTTTCCTACTTATATGGTGGAGATCATGGTAAATCTTGTTATTACATGTTTATTGTGTTGGTATCATGATATAAGATGGACTACGGGAAAGTCTAGTTTCTATTGATGAGGGTGAGATGGTTTAGCCTCAAGATGCCCTGGTTGGTTCTTTTGGTTTGAGTCCCACACTCATGCTTAGAATATTGCATGGGGTTGAATCATTGAAGAGATAATTGGCTCAACCATTCAATGGTCAGATGGAACGTGGTAGTCCCATCCCAGGTTGGATTTTGCATTCAATAATAAGAGGTTCTCCCATTCATATCTTATGTATAAATGTACTAGTTTATATTTGGATTTTATGGCTGATGTATCCTTGATATTTTTGTTGTTATTATGTTGGTTATAAGCATGTATTATGACAGTGATGATGTATGGATTTCCTCATGTTTTTATTTGTAAATGAAGGAGCAATGTATCTATGACCTAATAGATGATAATGCAACTAATGATATAAGGGAACAATGCTTCTTAGCGATTCTCAGATAATTATGAGACCCCTACGGTTAAATTTGTTGTTTACACCTATAGATTACATATTTGTGATATGTTTGACGAAATGCTTGTCATGGCTAGTAGGGGTCTAGTTAAGCCCTTATTCAACTAATTTCATTTGTATCATCATTCCATTATTATTGTTTTGTTCTAGAGCTGTCATTTAATTCTAGGTAGTGATCTGGGCTCTGGGCATCAAAACATGGCTCAAATATCCAGGATACTAGCACAACACTAATAAAAATAGTCCCTCTACACTGGCATGTCATGTGGTGAGAAGTGTCTAGAGCCCTCTAGATGCAGGAATTCCCATATCATGGGAGAGTATGAGAGTTAGTTGGTCTAACATATCAGTGGGGCCCAGGGGTTGGTTACTTGAGGGCTGGGGAAGGTTATCGGGAGTCCTCTTGCTGATCTGGAAGGTCTGTATGTTGTGTTTCCATCAATTCCACTTCCTTAAGGTTACATAAGAGGTTGAATCCCATCAAAGTAGCTTCTTGTCACATGTTTACATCGTTTGGTCGGTTACTTAGGTAGACATGGGAGGAGGATGTTACAATCTAACTCCTGGTGGTTTGTGTCTTCTTCCTAGATGGGTCATTTTCTTTCATCTGTACCTCTGAATTAGTATAATTATGTATCATTTTTCTTTCCTATGTGATCAACATTCCTTTACTTGAACAAAAAATAGGTTTCTAGGAATTGCAATTACCTTTTTCGAAAGAAGAACTTATCGTGTTAATTCTTATTTTTGTTTCTCACATGAACTCATGTTGTTTCTTAGATTTTCTATCATTTTTCCTTAGTTTTTCTATTGTTGTTCCTTTAATATTGATTGTTGTTTCTTAAATCACAACTTTTATTTAAATAGGTGTTGATTCATTCTATGAATAATCGAGTAATTAAAGTTTAGAGTTGAGTAGTCTTTATGTTGTTTCTTTATTAAATACCTTATTTAGAAGTTAGTTGTGTGCTTGATTTTCAATTTTGTAAGTAGAAGTATGATTTAATTGAATATAAAATATGCATTTAAATTTGTTGTTGTTTTCTAGATAAAATAGGTTTATTCCTGTAGAAAAAGTGTTAGGTCATTTTAGTACTAGCATTAATCTTAGTTTGTGTTAGTTCCCTTGTATATACTTTTCTAACTACCTTGAAATAAAAAGATGAATCCCTAGTTGATAAATTAGTTTTTGATGCTCAAGTTGTTTATTTTAAAAGCAATTAACAATATCAATATTTTGGTGTCATTTCCAGGGAAGTTGTCAAAAAAAGTGCTACCATACTAATGTCTAGTTGTAGATCCATACATGATTCCCTAAGGGTTGGATACTAAAGGAGGAAGGTAATAACCTATGCATGCACCTTGTTTAAACTCCTGGTGGTGTCTTCCCTTAGCTGATAGTTTTAGCTCATATAATATGCATGACTAATAGAGGAAATAGAGGTAGGAATCACAAATAAATAAATCCAAAAACCACTCTTGTGACCAAAAAGACCTAGGGTTATGTTGGCTTTGGAAGATCGACCTTCATAGATGATATCATTCAGAAATCAAAGTCTCAAGCTTTAGGAGGACCCCGAATGGTATCCATAAAAGGATCTGCTGCTATTGCCACTCTTGTAGTAGAATCCTTTGCTATAGTGGAAGCTAAGATTCATGATAAATTTTTGGGATATGAAGAAATTTTTCAACCATCATCAACTAATAATCTTGATATTCCTAACAAGAGTGATGTAGCTTTTAACCTCATATAGAAATTAATTTCATACAAATTCTAAAAATAGAAAATAAATAATAACGAGATCATAACACATAAAACAAATATACACAGAGATTTTCCCCTAGATCCCAAAAATGGGACTACTAGATTAATTTTTCATTATGTTTTGTTTAGTGTTACAATATATATATACATATATATATACATACATGGTCGAGATCCAATACCATAGGACTGAAAACCTCATGCCAAAACCATATGTGAAAATCATGCACAAAACTATAGGTAGTTATGTCCACCTAATATAGGATCCAAAAAAAATTTTCCCCGGGGCACCGCCCGGGACCTCGTAGAGGGGGGCTAACCACCCCCCTCAAACCCCCTATGAACCCCCCACTATGCACTCCGTGCAATGAAGGGGGGCTTCGCCCCCCCTCTAACCTCCTGGGTAACTAAGGGAGCTAGTCATGGAAAGAATATAACACAACCCAACATTATCCCACTTGTTGTTATATTTCCACAAGAGAGCTTAGTCATTTATCCAGCCCTACAATGCCCATTGTTTCTTTGCACCAAGAGAACTTCTCGGAGCTCATAGATTTTGCCAATGCATCTACAATATTCTTCAAAGTGTCTATCTTTACCAGCAACACATTTTTGCCTTCTATCATATCCCTCACAAAGTGATATTGAAGATCAATGTGCTTTATATTTGAATTGTAAGTAGGGTTCTTTGCCAAGAAAATTTCACTTTGGCTGTCACAACCTATCCTTATAGATCCATGTACTAACTCCATACTTGAACACAATATCTGCAACCAAATTTCTTCCTTGCTTGCATGAGTGGCTACCATATATTCTGCCTCTGTAGTTGATAGTGCCACTACAGATTTTTTCTTACTCATCCAACTGATTGCACCTCCAAATAGGTTAAAAACATACCCACTTGTAGATCTTCTTTGTTCCAAATCTCCAGCCTAGCTTGCGTTAGTAAAGCCACAAATATCCAAACTCTGTACAATCCTAGTCTTCCTTGGTAGCACAAACCATAATCACTAGTGCCACGCAAATACCTGAAAACTCGCTTCACTGTTGACCAATGCTCCTTCCCTGGTTTTGACATAAACCTGCTAAATACTCCCATTGCATGTGCAATGTCTTGTCTAGTACAAACCATTGCATACATGAAGCTACTAATTGCACTTGCATATGGAACAAGTGATGTGTCCTCTACCTCTTCTTTTGTCTTGGGACATTGTTCAACAGATAATTTACACCTACAGGAATAGGAACCTTCACCAGTCTACTGTCCTGCATATTAAACCTCTGCAGTATTGTCTCGACATACTTCCCCTAGTTTAACCAAAGCTTCCTCTTTTCCCAATCTCTTTTAATTTCCATGCCCAAAATATAGTTTGCAACACCAAGATATTTCATGATGAATTTTGAGGACAATTGGGTCTTCAAATCCTGGATAATTTCTTTGTCATTTCCAACTAGCAACATAGCATCCACATATAATACTAGATAAATAACATGGTCACTAATTAATTTGAAATATGCGTAGTGATATGCTTTGCTTCTGTTGAAGGCAACTCCCTGTATAAATGTATCAAATTTCTGATACCACACCCTTAATGACTGTTTTAACCCATGCAGTGACTTTTTTAACTTCCATACCAGTTCTTTCTTACCCTTCACCACAAAGCCTTTAGGTTTCTTCATGTAGATATCCTCTTCCAAATCCCTGTGAAGAAATGTTGTCTTCACATCCATCTATTCTACCTCAAAATCAAAAGAAACAACAATAGATAAAAGTAATCTAATAGAAGCTAGCTTGGAAATAAGGGAAAAAATATCACCAAAATCAATTCCCAGCACCTGGTAATAACCTTTTTCTACCAACCAAGATTTGTATTTCTCCACCTTTCCTTCTGCATTTGTATTCTTCTTGAACACTCATTTTCTACCAATGGGTTTCCTTCCAGCCGGCAACTCCACGAGATACCAAGCCTCATTTTTGTGCAAATATGCCATTTCATCCACCATGGCCTCTTTCCAGAGTTTTCCATACTCTGAATCTATGACTTCCTTCATGGTTCTCGGATCATCATCAGCAATAGATAAAGAAAAATTTTAATAGAAAGTAGATGGCCTATACCTTTCTGGCTTCCTTGTTTCTCGAACTGATTTTCTCACAACCGAAATTTGTGGATGTTCATGTTCTGATTCATCTTCTGCTGTAGAGTCTAGTTATTCCTCCTTTAGCTCAAACTCTATCTTCTTAGGTTCTTTTTCTTGGAATTCATGTTTAATAACATCTTTCACCTCTCTGAAAACCACATCTCGGCTATATACAACCTTGCTTGTTACTAGGTTCCAAAGTTTATAACCCTTTAAACCATCCTTGTACCCAATAAAGATGCACTTTTTAGATTTAATATCAAACTTTGTTCTTTTCTCCTTTGGAACATATACATATGCATCACATCCAAATACCCTTAGATGTGAAAGAGTGGGTTTCTTACCATTCCATACCTCTTGAGGAGTCTCATCCTCCAACACTGATGAAGGTTATTTGTTGATCAGGTAACATGCAGTCTCCACCGCCTCTGCCCAGAATTCCTATCCTAACCTGACACCATTGAGCATGCTTCTTGCATTTTCCATCAATGTCTTGTTCATTCTTTCTGCAAATCCATTTTTCTTAGGTGTGTATGGAGTAGTCTTGTGCTGTGCTATACCACACTTTTTACAAAAATATTCAAATTCCTTCTTGCAAAACTCTCCACCATTATCTGTCCTCAGCACCTCTATCTTCTTCTTTGTTTGGTTTTCTACCAGAGCCTTAAATTATTTAAACCTGTCAAAGACTTCAGATTTCTTCTTAAGGAAATATATCCATGTATTCCTTGATAAGTCATCTATAAACGATACATAGTACATAGACTTACATAGTGATGGAACCTTCACAGGTCCAAATACATCACTGTGCACAAGCTCTAATATTTATTTTGTCTACTTACCACCAAATGGGAAACTCACCTGATTTTGCTTCCCATATACACAATTTTCACAGAAATGAAAATCCAAAGAGATATTAGTCATACCTTCTACCATACCTTTACCATGGAGTATTCGAAGTCCCTTCTCTCTAATATGTCCAAGCCTTTGATGCAATAGCATGGTATTTTCTCCAGAGACCACTAGATTTTCTACTCCACTTTAAGGAACCACAAAACTATTGCATCCATCAACAATAGTGCTACCTTGTAGCTTGTACAGAGTTCCAATCTGAACTCCTTGCATCAGTACTAGTATTCCCCAAACCATCTTGCAGGTATCCTTCTTGAAAATGTTTTTTACACTTGCATCATCCAAGTTGCTTATAGAAATTAGATTTCTAGCTAATGCAGGAATATGCAGAACACCCAGAAGTGTTCTAATCCTTCCACCATGCAACTTCAACTTGAATTTTGCACAACCAATGATTCTAGTTTTCCTGTCATCCCCCAAGAAGACATCACCACCATCATATTTCTCATACTTGCAGAACCACTCTCCATGGGAAGTGAAGTGAAAGGATGCACCTGAGTCAATCAACCATGCCTACATGTGTACTTAAATAAGCCAAGTACACATCCCCACCTTCATCTAAGGTGGTTTTTGCCTCTGCAGAAGGGGCATCATTAGATCCCCTTCCTTTGTTAAGAGTTTTATATTTACAGTCCCTTTTGTAGTGTGCTTCCTTTCTGCATTTCCAACACACATTTACAGGTTTTCCTGGAGATTTAGATCTCCCACTCGATGACTTACTTTTTTTTCTGTTTTGGGAACTTCCTTGCACATACAAGGCATCAACATTCTGTCTCTCAATATTTTTTCGTCTTATCACCTTCGTCAGTAAGGATGAGATGATTTCATCAAACTACAAGGCATTTGCATTTCTACCAATTACAATAACCAGACGATCGCATGAATTTAGTAGAGAACACAACAAACTGATGCACTTATCTTCATCTAAAATTTTAATATCAACAAATAATAACTGACTTACCATAGTACTAAATGCGTTTAGATGCTCCGTCACCAAGTCTCCATCTTTCATCCTCATGTTATACATCCTTTTCTATAGGAATAGTTTATTCACTAGAGACTTATATTGGTACAAAGTCCCTAGATTGTCCCACAAAGCCTTAGTCGTAGCTTCCCCTGGTACATTCAGGAATACCAAATCTGAGACACTGAATTGTATTGTGCTCTTTGCCTTCCAATCCAACTTATTCCATTCTTCACCGAACACTCCCATTGGTTTAGTACCCAGATCTACCGCGATCCAATGATCTTTATCTACCAACATATCCTCCATCTTGGGTTTACGTAACACAAAACTTTGACCATTAAATTTCTTGATCTCTATCTTTCCGCTGCTCACCATCTTCTTTCACCACCAAAATCGATCCCACAGATTTCCCACTAAACAGGGTCTACCATAAGCCCAAGCAAAACTCCTTAGCAACAAAAGCGTCCCCTTGAAGCCAAAACAACTTTGATTCCAAAGTTAGGTTTTAACCCTGTATAGAAATTAACTGCATATGAAGTCTAAAAATATAAAATAAACAATAGCAAGAGCATAACACATAAAACAAATATAAAAAAAGATTTTCCCCTGGATCTGAAAACTAGGACTACCAGATTGATTTTTCATTATGTTCTTTCCAACGTTACAATATATATATATATAGATAACATGGATTGAAAAACCATCGCTCCCAAAAACATGTGCGAAAGCCATGCACAAAATCATAGGTAGGTACGCCCACCTAATATAGGGTCCCAAAATATTTTCCTTGGGGCACTGCCCAGCACTACCTCAGACCCCGTAGAGGGGGGGGGGGGGGGGGGGGGGCCTAACTACCCCCCTCAAAAACCCCTGGATTCCCCTGTTGCGCAATCTGTGTAATGAAGGGGTGTCCCCAGGGAGCTAGTCCTGGAAATAATATAACAAAAGGCAACAAGTGAAGGGTAATTTTGTAACACGAAATAAATGGGAGGTGAAATGAGTAACTTAAAATTCCAACCACCTGAACAAGAGCCTCCTGTAACACCTATATCAAGGAGAGAAATTGTGGTTCCTAACTTAGGAAGTGTTGTAAGATCTAGACAAGGTCCAAAATCTCAACATCATATTGGTCCTTTTTAGTCAATAACTCCTTATTTCGGAACCCCATAGGGACATTGGAAAATGTTTGACCAAATGGTAGGAAAAGTGAAAGCATTAGCCACATCAACTTTAAACATAGAGTTTTGTATTGTTGATGCACCAAAAAATGCACCCATGAAATCCATACCACTCCAAGGTCTTCCAAAATTTCATGTATTGGCCTCATAAGCCTCAAACACATTTTTGTTTCAATTTAACATGTTCTGCTGAGGGTATGCCTATACCACTGATCTACAAAACCTAATTTTCTTTCCCTCTATCTTGAAGGAAAAAACATTATGATGGTTTACTAAATTAGGAGGTGGTACCATTCATTCTTTGGATGATATGAAGGAGGCCTTTCTAAAAAAGTACCAAGATTACTGTCGATCTAGAGATTTAAAAGAAGGAATATTCAAGATGACTTACAAAGAGAATGATACTTTAGAAGAATATATAGAAAGGTTTCAATATAATTTTCGAAGGCTATCATACACTAGCCTTCCTAAAGAAGTATTAAAAACTTCCCCTATTAGAGGAATGAAAGATGAATGGTTAGAAACACTCAATTTCATGGGGCTAGGGGATATTTATAAGGAATAATATGATGATATTGTTAAATTTTGCATTAGGTTCTCCCATGGAAGCATGAGGACTAAGCATGGAATATGAGACAATATGATCAAAGTTATAAATACTATAGGTGGAGGAGTCACTTGGACAAAAATTGATAATTTGTTTGAAAATTTTAAAACCAATACGTTGAGTACCTTGACTACATAGTTCAATGTTTTGCAAGTGAAACAAAATCAAGCAGAGGTAGAGCAAGTATTGGTGATATTCTATCCTCATTGCTGATAAAAGAACGACTGCAATGAATGTCCATTGGATGAGGTTGAAGTTTGTGCCATCTATGCAAAATACCATTCTACCGATTTTTGTCCATTCCTCCCAGGATAAAAAGATATTTTTAAGGAATCTAGGGAGGAATCTAAACCAATGTACCTCATGGCCCAGTGGTGAAAATGGAAAACTCACCCTCACAGTATGTGTGAAGATTCTTTTATGTTTTTTTCTAGGAAATATAATGAAAAACAATATCCTAGACCAACCTTGCAGAGTCAACAATATCTTAGCACCTCCTCGCAAACCAAAAAATTGTTGAGATTGCAACAAGATGATGGAGCTTAGTGAAAAGAGTCCCCTTCACTAAGTGGGCCCACATGCAAATTATGTCGCAAAGTCTATTTTTAGACTATGTCTATTTTTAGACATATGGATCATGTCTATGAGTTGCAGGATGATGTTTATGGATAATTGGTCAAGTTCAAAAAAATATATGGACTTCTATTTTTAGACAACAGCGGTGACACTGTCAAGTCTAATTATAGAGCAGTCAAATATTATTAGCTTATAATAATAATTAGACTATAAACTTTATCTTATTCTCTTAGAGCACTTCAGTTTGAGCTATAGATGTGATACATGTAGCTGTCAGAAGGAAATACATTTTCTTTGTGGGTCAGTTGAGTTGTTTCATGCATGACTTCAGTTAGAACTCAATCAGTTGAGTTTGCTGGAGTTGATTGTGGAGTTGATGGAGTTGTGTTCAGTTTGACTTGGTTAAACTAGTTGTAATTAGTCTAACTGCAAATAGACTAATGATGGTTGTTAAACTAATTATTAAATCATAATGCAACTAAATAATACATCAGTTAACTCATTTTCATGTCAGTGCATGTTCAGTTCAGTAGGGACAGGTGTTAGAGGATTAGATTGCTATCAGTTGTGACTATAGTTGTGCATGAGGATTTGCACAATCAATGGGATTGAGTTATGCCAATGAGAATTGGCTAATACCAAGTGTTTATAGCCTCTACTCACGTGATTCCTAGTGTGAGTGATTCTTTTGAGGTAAATACAAGTTTGGTTCAACCATTCTCATCCATTCTTGAGCAGGTATTGAGCAGTGGAGGCAGGCAAGCAGTGTAATAGATTTGGAGATCAGATCTGAGCTGTATTGTGTGTAACAGGTGGAGATAGTATTGGATACTTGTGAGAAGTATTGAATATTGTAATGTTACATGTTCTCAACCATTAATATACAGATAGTGTGGGGTTTTCAGTTGTAATCTTTCCCCGGGTTACATACTATGTTAATGTGTGCATGCTCTTGATGTTTTATTGTTATTGATGCTGCTATATTGATGATCAACGTAGAGGAGCTTATGTATTGTGTATGTATTCTGCAATAGTACATGATAAGGATAATATCCATTGAATATGTGTTTATTATTCAAAATTTCTACATGGTATCAGAGTTGTTGATTATCAAATCTACTATTCAGGAAGTGTTTACATTCTTTTTCTTCAGGCAGAGTCTGTAATCGGGCCAGGTAGCCTCTGGATTCATCCTTCCTTTAGAAGGTGAGATATTTGGTGAATGTCCATACAGTCAATCTCTGTATGAGAAGTATTTTGTTCTCACGAATTTTAGATAGGAAGCAGTTGAGTTTTGAGCTGGTGGAATTCGAATTTACAGCAGTGTTTTCTTGGTGTCAAAACTAAGATGTCTTTCACAGGATTACGATTGGAGTATGCCCTTGAGGGCAGTACGAACTATATTGCATGGAAGGATAGGATGGAGGCAGTATTGGATGATAACAGGCTGAAGGAGTTCATAGAGATGGATGTCCCAAAGCCTACTGATGCTACTCAAGCTGATGCTTGGCAAAAGAAGGCGATAAAATGTCGAAGGATTTTGTTGGAGGGTGTTAGGCCCCTATACTACTAGTGTAACCCTTATTGTTATTAGTACAATCCACTTATTATATTGATGTACCCACATAGTGCCCATATTGTTACTATTGTATCCCATATAAGCCCACTAATGTTACTATTGTGGCTTCATATTATTATTGTTAGGTCAGCTGGGTTATATTGTGACTCCTTAGCCTCCTATATATAGAAAGGAGGTTTTGTCATTTGAATCATCCAAGAATTGTTCATTTATGTAATGTAAAGGAGGTTGCCCCCTCTAAGAGGCTAAATTCTAAGGCGTTGATCTATCTTTTCTATCTTTTCTTGAGCTGGTTTCATAACACATGGAATATATCAAACATAGACTACTTAATAGATCAAGGAGTATTAAGATAAACACATAAACATTTACACATTTATGGGAAGTGAACATTAGATGTATATATTAATAAAGTAAAAAGGGAAGCATACAACCAATGCCTTGATGTTGGAGACCTCATTTTGGTGGATGTCCAAGTCCAAGCCAAGACTCTTCAAGCACTCCTTCTCCAAGTTAGATGGGCAACATTTAGGCACAATCTTAGCATAGGAATGTAGGCAATCAATGACCAACCATTTGGGGATGGAAGAGATTTGATTTATAGGAAGGGAGAGGGAGTTAGGGATTCGATAAAGAGGGAGGAAGGTCCACATCTCAAGGGTAATGCCCTTAAAGGTATGATAAAGAGCTCCAAATGGGAGAGCTCGACCATATCTCTACTCAACAACATCCATCTCGTTGTTTCTTGAAGTTTCCAACATACGAAGCTTCTCCTCCATTTTGATAAATATTGCCATAAGAGTTTCAATGCGACTTTCCATATCAAAACCCATGCTAGTAGTGCTAGGTAAAAGAATTGCAACCTGCCATCATCATGGGCAGGCAGTGGAGCAAAGAGCGATGGTCCCGAAATTTAGGGTTTCAGTCAACCTTCTCAAGAATTGACCAAGGACAATTTTTCTTCTATTCTTCAGGGATGTTTTAGTATGTGTTTCATGATGAATACACTTCAGAGTTGTCAACATTTTGACACTACGGAATATGGAACAAGAAGTGAACAGGAGGTGTGACAAAATACTGTGTAACATGCACTTGTAAAACTCAAGCTTCCCTCTTGACAAGGCATTTGTCAAAATATCAACATCTTGTTCCTCTGTCGGAATGTATTACAACAACATAATTCACCTTTGCACACAACCCCGTAGATGGTAATACCATATATCAATATTCTTGGATCGATCGTGAAAAAAGATAATTTTAGAGAGTTTGATGCAACTCTAATTATTACAGTAAATCACAGTTGGATCCATCATCTGGCCAAACAAGCCAAAAAGTATCTTACTCATCCAGATCACCTCACATGTTGCTTGACTTGCAACCATGTATTATGCTTCTTCCAAGTTGAGTGCCATAGATCTTTGCTTCTTGTTGTACCAAGAAACTAATGTAGACCCAACACTGAAAATTCCACCTAATGTACTCTTCTTGTTTGATGGACTCCTCGCCTAATCTGCATCTATAAAGCCACACAACTTCACTCCCTTTGTCCGTCTGTACCGAAGTCCAAACTGGGTAGTGCCTCTGAGGTACCATATAACATGCTTAACTTCACTCCAAAACAATTTGGTTGGCCTAACCACATCTTGGCTCAGCTAGTTGACTGGATAACACATATTTAGTCATGTGTTCACAAGATACATGAGTGACCCACCAATTGTCGATAAACAGTAGCATCCACTTCCTCATCTGAAGTGGCATCCTCTTTCCTCCAGTTGGTCGCTAGAGGAGTCTCCATGGGTTTGCATCTGTCTATGTGGAACTTCTGAAGTATCTCACTGGCATACTTTTCGTGAGAGACAAACAATTCCCAATAACCTTTCCATACTTCCAATTTGAGGAAGTAGTGCATGAGATCCATGTCATTCATTTCAAACTCTCTTGCAAGGTCTTCCTTGAAAGATTTGATCAACTGCTCATCACTAGTCAAAATCAAGTCATCAACATATAAAACAATAATCAACAATTTACCTTCTACCATAATATAATAGAGGTTTGCATTTGCTTCACTTTTGTTGAAGCCCAAACCGGTGAGATAGTTATCGATCCTGGTGTACCAAGTAGGGGGTGCTTGATTGAGACCATAGAATGCTCACTTGAGTTTGCACACATGAGACTCTCGATCAAAGGTCTCAAAGCCTTCTGGTTTCTCGATATACACCGCCTCCTCAATAACTCCATTAAGGAATGTAGTTTTCACATCCATCTGGTGGATCTTCCACCCCATCTGTGCATCCAGAGAAAGTATTGATCTGATGGATGAGTACCTTGCTATAGGAGAAATTGTATGCTTCACTTGTCTATGCTTTGTTCTATTGTATGCTTCACTTTGAAGATCCATCTCAAACCCACAACTTATTTGTCTCCTGGTCGTGGGATCACTTCCCAAGCACTGTTCTTTACAATGGATTCGTACTCCTCCACCACTGCATCAACCCATAATGGTTGCTCTATTTCTTCCTCAAAAGAGGATGGATAAGGCTTTATAAGCTCAATCATTAGATCCATGTAGCTAGTGTATTGATCTTGTTGCCTTCTCTGCCTGCATTGATTTGAAGGAGCACCCACATTCTACCTCGCATCCTGCACAAGTCTCTCATCTTTCTTGGTCCTTTTCCTGCCTTTTCTAGATGGTTCTCTTGAGTGGTTATCTCCACTATTTGCTCCTAAACTTGTGGTTACTCTCTGAGGCTCCTCTTTTGTAGCTAAAATCTCCTCCTCTAGTGGGAACTGAAGCTCCCTCTCAAAAGAGCACCACATAAATTTGTCTTCATTAAATTTTACATCCCTTTGCACAACTGTCATTCTGAGGGATGGAAAGTACATACGGTAGTTGTGGGGAGTTTTTGTGTAACCAAAAAATACCCCCAACTCTGTTGTCGACTCTAGCTTCTTCCTTTATTCTTTAGAGACATGACAATAAATAAAGGCTCCAAAAATCCTAAAGTGTGACACATCCGACTTCGTCTCTGATAAATCCTCCTTCGGTCTAATCATCCCAAGAATCTGATGAGGACTCCTATTCTACAAATAGACTGTTGCATTGCATGCTTCAACCCACAAGTGGAGAGGTAGGATTTAGTCATGCAACATTGCCCTTGCTACTCCCACAATGCAATTATTCCTCTTAGCCACCCCATTCTACTGTGGGTTGTGGGGTGCTGTCAACTCTCGCCGAATGCCTTCTTTTGCACAAAAAAAATTAAACTCATTCGGCACGTACTCACCCCCATTATCACTCGTGCGTGCCTTTACCTTCTTGCCCATTTCTTTCTCGACTAGTGCTTTGAATTATGCGAACTTGAATAAAGTCTCATCCTTCTTCCGCATGAAGGAGATCCAGCACTTCTATGAGAATTCATTAATGAAAACGACAAAATATTTGTGTCTGGCAGTGTAGGCTATCGAGAAAGGTCCACAAACATCAGAGTGGATCCTTTCAAGCACTGCATGTGCTCTTTTGTCCCAATCATGGAAAGTGGATTTTGTGTACTTCCCCAAGGTACACCCTTTGCATGTATCCTACTACTCTAGTGCTCCTTTTGGGAGTCCCGTGGTTATCTGTTGCATGATATTCAAAGCTCCATGATGAAAATGGCCAAGTCTTTTATGCCAAAGTTCACCAACATCGTGTATCTACACCTTCTCCACCTTTGTGCTCAATGCAACATAATCCTCCACATCTAGCTTGTACAAGTTCTTCAGACGAACCCCAATCTAGTTCACCTGTCCCATGGCTATGTGTCTCAAGAATGCCTTTCCTTTGTTGAAGATCACATCATAACCACAATCTTCCAAAATGGCAACAGAGACAATATTTTTCTTTAGACCCGGAATAAATATCACATCCTTGAATCTGAGAGGGGAGCCCAACTCCCTCTGAAAGGTGTCTGTCCCAATCCTGGTTGCATTATACCTTCCATCATCTTCCATATCGATGTGTATATGGAGATCTTTCTCCTCCAAATCACTAAAAAATGCTCTTTTCCCCGTCATATGGAATGAAGCACCGTTGTCCAAGTACCACATGCTTCCCATCACTGTGTTACCATGCATGCATTGAGAGTAAAGTCAAGCTCGAACTTGGAAGCCAAAGCTTCACCTTCCACTCCTCCTGAGGTCTTCTTGTCTAGACACTTCTTGGCATAGTTCCTGAATTCATGACAGTGAAAGCACTTGTTTGGACAAGTCTTTCTTCTTTCCCCCTTTACTGGATTCTTCTTTGGATTGGGATTTCTTCCCTTTCCCCTTCTTTTCCTTTCCAACCAAGGCACAATTTTCTTCATCGTCTCCCTTGGATGAAGTCCTATCTCTCGTATTTCACCTCATTTCCTCCTGTACTAAATAAGACCATAGGCACTCCCAATTTGGTAGTTTCTCCCTCCCATTCACCGAATCTTGGTAGTTGTGCTAGCTCTTGGGAAGACCTAGAAGGGATAGGTTTACCAAATCATCCTCTAATACAATAACACCAACTTTACCAAGTTCATCATGACATTGTTTGAACCTACTCATGTACTATGGAATGGTCTTGTTCTTCTGCATCTTGATATTTCAAAGTTTTTCCTTAAGCATCAGCTTCCTGTGGTCACTACTATTTTGGAACAAATATGTCAATGATTTCCACATTGCATGCAAAGTCTCTTTCACATGGATATTTGAGACAATATGGTCCTGTACTCCCTCCAATATGATTCTCCTCACCTTGGCTACATAGCTCATCCATTCTGCTAGATCTTGAGCATCAGACACTGCTAGTTTCGGGATATCATTATCAATGAATTCCTTCAATCCATTATCTTCCAGAACTACCTCCATGTAGTCCTTCCAAGCAACATAATTCGAGCTTCCCTATTGGCTTAGGGGGTCCTAACCCAAGTTTAGAGTTAGTTGCGCCAACCAACAAAACCCTACACTACTGGCCCTTTCGACAAGACTCCGTGTAGCGTAGGCTGTAGTCTCACCCGAAGCAGTATGGGGGGATGCTGGAACCAAGTTTTCACATCTAGAGATACGTGTGATGTATTTTAGCACCCTAGATCTACCTTCACACAGATCTATAAGCCCTTAGGGCTCGATACTGCAACTTTGTTTAAACAGCCTTTAGACCTTCACAAAGGTCTACAATCAGCTTTTGTGGCCCTTTATCAATTGATTTATCCACTTATGTGCATCATAGAACAATCCTAGATTAGTGTTCGCGCAGATCTACTTAAGTTATTTAGAAAACATAACAGAATTCATCACAGTCTTCGCAAAAGTACTTAACATGCATTGCGTACATCTATTAAGACTTATTCAGGTGAATCACACATCATTAAATCAATATTTCATAAACACATTATTCATCCACAACATATATCGTAAACAAAAATAAACAGATATACACATGAATTCTTCAATAATTTTCTTTATTGACCTTCAGTTCAACTTTATAAACTCAAAGCTACCCTACGCACTCAGCTACAGGGGTCCGCGCACTTAACTGCAAACTCTACTTTAGGTCTCCGCACACTTAGTTGTGGAGCCTTCTTTCTTCTATCTACCTACTTCTTACTTGCCCTTCTCTTCAGTCCAGACATAGACATGCCTTAGACTCTATAAGACACACCTATTTATACCATTTTTCATACAATCCCATGGTCCGCGAACCATGGGTGGATTTCAAAACCGAATCAACTTTTACATAAACAAGGGGCTAAAACCCCTTTGTCTCCTAATCCTCTACACACTCCACATACACAAATCGTGGAGATTTTACATTACTTACAAAAAATACATCAAAACTTGGCTTATTTTAACCCCAAAATTGACCTAGGGGACCCCATCCCAACATGCCCCCAACACAAATATCGTGACTCACCCTTGAATCCCTCGGCTGGCACTGTGATCTTACTGCGAAGATCCCCCAGCTCTACCTAGATCACGGCAACTTCGAAAACGCTCTGAGTGGCTGCCTGCTTCACCTCCTCAACTAACTTCTCTGTAGTTGGTCCTTCTGCGGCTAGCCTCATTATCTGTTGCGTCTGCTGCAAGCCCGTTAGCTTCTCTTGAATATTGGTCATGACCTGGTAAGCCTCCTCTAACCAAGGTTGCATCATGGCCTTAAGCAAGGCCTCATTCTGTGCCACCTCTACTTGTGCGAGGAGCTGCTTCCCCTCCTGCAATTTGGTTAGGTGTTGCACTAGTGCAATGGAGTGCATCATCGCCCTGACTTCGTCATACTTCCTATACAGCTCCCTGACCTCTATATTTAGTGTCTGCAAGTTTTGATCTTCCTGTAGAGTTGTCACCAACTCCATTTATAGCTTAAATAATGTCGAACAACCAGCAACTGCGACATCTAGGGTGGCCATTCCTTATCTGATGGCAGAGCCACGCTGCTCCCAGACCTCAGGCGGAGTCATGGGATGCAATTTTAACTGCAACTCTATGATCTTCATATTGAGTTCAAATTGAACTTGGCCAACCTCTACCTTGGCTTTGCGCACACCAACGGCTAACTTCCTGATCTTCGCTTATCGATGTGCATCTTCAGGGATGTGAAGCTCAAGCACCATTCTGCATGCCTCTGCGACTGAGGATTCCAGTCAGGAACTCCGTGCCTGCAACATCTCGTTTTCTTTCAAGGCCTGCGTCTTCTTAGTGAACATCTGCTCATTTTTCACCCTGTATTTATTGATGAGGTTGAGAGCGCACTGCTCTCGACCTCTCAATTCCTCTGTCACTCCTGCATGTAGCGCGTGGAGGATCTCATTAGGGAGTTCTGTTATGTTCAGCCCGATGTTCTTGAGTGTTCTTAAGATGATGTGATCATCCGTTGACTCTACGCGAAGGGACCCATCTAGCAAGGCAACGGTCTTAAGATCTAGGGTCCTTATCAATTCCGCTACTTGACTCATCCCCGGTGTTAGGCTCGCTTATTCTGCGCTCGCTTGACTAGTGCCCACCTGTATCTTATTTGCCTAGATCTACAACTCATGTAGATCCTTTTGGACTCTCCCCAACGTTTGCATATATTGCTATTAGAACTGCTGCAACACTTCAGTCATAGTGTCCCTTATTTTATCCCCAATCTCATCAAGATTTACCTCTGTCAAGACCATGGGATCGCCCTGTGACTTGTTCGATTTTTTATTTTTTCTGGGGACCTTCCTATTGCCCCTTTCCACACTTCTTTAGAATGAAGGGGGTGCTCTGCCCCTCATCTCCTCCGCCGCCTTGTTCGGACAGTTCTTCCTCCTCAGTCTTTGGCAAAGGTGATTTTCCACTTCTTTCTAACTCGCGTTGCTCTTGTTTTGACTGCTCCTTGGCAGTGCACTCTTTCCCCATTCGAACCTTCTCGACGTCTTCCTTCTTTCTCTGTGCGGGCAAGTTCTGCGTAACTTGCTTAGTTGCTTCCTTTCTCTTCTGCACTGTCAAACTTCCTGTGCCCTTACTTGTTCCAGTATCTAAGTCTGAGGCGGCACGCCACTCTTCTGGCCATTGCACGATCACCTCCTGCACATTTGTCTTTGTCACTAAATATGACAAGTCATGCCATTTCTGCTGTGGATTCTTCCGCGCTTGAATGTAAACTCGATGGAAGTCAACCTTGAATGCTACATAGGCTGACATCTGTATGTACAAGGTCAGGGACAACCTTGGCCGTTGATTGATGGTCATGCGAAGACTCATTTCCATTAGGACCCAAAAGATCTTTGTCTCTGTGATTCGCACATGGTCCTTTATAGCCCACAAGGAGGTGAATTGTGCTACCCCCGGTAATCCTTCTTCCAACAGAGGAAACTGGATATCCTCTGGTAGTTCCCACACAACCAAAACAATAGACAACAACAACCAAGCATAATGAAACAACTTGGTTTCATACTGGGCCTCACGAAAGTTTGCGAGAAACTCTTGACAGAGATACCTGGACCAGTTGAAATGCACACCCTTCGTGCATTGTGTAGCTAGGGACACTACGGGTGCCAGAACTTCATCGGTACGACACTTTCTCATCACCTTCCCTGCTAAAATTTGGGTGGAAATTTGAACTGTGGGGTTGTTTATAGAGGTGATGGAATATCCACACGCCTTCTTCAAGAGGTCAAATTATTTCTTCATTATTTTTACTAGATCCTTTTCTCCTGTCTTTCAGCCAAACTCCTTGGCCAGATTAAATCCCTCGTATGGCAGGTGCGTGATCCTGTGAATGAGCATGTCAGTGATGGGGATAGGCCCTCCTAGCCATAAACACCCATCGTGCACCAAAGTGAGTAGCCGGCACACACAAATTGTGTTGATAGGGGTGCGGTGATAATGGGGCACCCACAACAAATTAAGTAATCCTAAATTCTCCACACCATGGATCCATTCCACCATCTCTAGAGTGGTAACACCTGACTCCGTGTAGTAGACGCGCTTCATATATTTATATGTTCCTAAGTGTGGAAACCTAACATGATCTGCAAGGTCCCAATCTTCCATCTTCAGCAGTGGGATCCAGTCCTGATCTCGAGTCGTTATTTTATAGATCTGATCCAATTCATCATCACTCTCTTCATAACTGCAGACCGATTCAGTATATAGTGTTCCTTCTACCGGGTCCAACAGTACTACAATGCGAAGCGATTTCTTTTTAAATGACATTGTCTGCTTCTTCAAATTGATGACCCCATTCATATCAATGGCCCAGTCAATTCCTAGGAGTGCATGGTGTGGATTACTATCATCAATGATATCTATCACCTCAAAGTCAACCATCACGCTTGCACCTTCTATATGAATCGTGACTCCGTATAATGATACCATAGGGATGATCTTCTGTTGGTTCATCATTTTGAGCTGAATCGGAGACCACTGCAGCGCCGGTCTCCCCATCCTTTCCCATGTTTTCTTTGGCAACATGTTCGCATCAAACCCTAGATCCAAAATGACCTGATCCATTTCATAGTCTCCTATCTGCGCAGTGAGCCTCATATCACTCCTTGTTCGCACCTTATGTTTGCCAATTTTTCTAACTACATGATGTCCATCAAGGGCGTTCTCTTTGCTGGCACACTTGTTTATTAACTTCTGCAGGCCTTTCACATCTTTGTTGTTGCGCAACAGTTTCATGTAGGTCTCCAAGAACGTGGTAAGGATAGAGGGATCAACCTCTATAGGTGCATTGGATTCTTGCACTTTGTTTTGCCTTCCTGAGGTGGACGCCTCAACAAAACTCTTCTTGGCTTCCATAAAAGTTTCCTTAGCGCTTTCCAGGTCAAAACCAACTTCCTTTTTTCTGGGGCCTTACAGACCCATCCGTCTTCTTCAAGTTACTTACCCTTATCATCACTAGTTGTTATTCCACTCCTTAGCACTATATTCACACTTTGATCCTCCTCGTGGGGGTCATCTCTCATCATCTTTAAGTTTTGTGTCGGCTATTGAGGCTACGCCTTCTTTTCCTACATATTAGCTATCAATACTATGCATTCCTCTAAGTATGATCAAACTGACTACAGTATTGACATGAAAAGCGTGTCTGATTCTGACACTCCTATGCATAGTGCCCTGGTGTTTCACAGTTGTAGCATATAACCTGTCTGTGACCTCTATCAGGTCCTCCTCCTCCGCAACCTCATCCTCTTCCTTGATAACCTTCGCGCACTCTCCAATGCCCTAATATGGAGGCCAAATTTCTTCTTACATCCAGTATTTAGGTGTTCTCTCCATCATCAGCTCATAACTGCGATAGTGGTGCTCATCATGGCCCACAGATTTAGAGAAGTCACAAAACAACTGTTGGGGTGTCTGAACGAACTTTTGAAGCAAATGACAATTATCCATTGCATATTTTCTAGCAACCTGACAAATAACACACCATAACGCAGCCCCCATACTCGCCCCTGTTGGGGCTTTCGACTTTAGGGGAATTTGTCCCCCTCCTGTAATATAATTCACGAATATGGGACAATGGTCTTTATCGTGCCCCTGACTCTTACACTTCAGACACCAGACTTCCACGCACACCTATGATTTAGTCTCCTTGTCTTTCTTCAAGCTTTACAATTCCAAGCAGAGGCTGTATAACTGGGAGTGAATCTGTTGTACCCCCAAGGTCGTATCTTGAATGGGCATTGCATGCAACCTCATCGTGATTTCCAGGGCTTCTGCCTGAGTTCCTATCTTCTGTTAAGATAGATAAATCCTCAGGTGGGGCAGAAGCGAAGCTATAAACCATTCACAATGTTGATAGTCCATGAGCTACATGTTAGCTTCTCGAATCACACATTTCAACCTTTGCTCTAATTCCCGAGGTGTCTCATCAACCCTCATTGTGATTTCCTTAAATCCAACTATTGACTGCGAGTCAAACTTAGGTTTACTAAACTCTTTGTTTGAAGCAACCTTAGTATCTACTAGCGATGCAAGAGGCTGAATAGATCAAAAATTGATATCCCAAGTTATCATGTGATCCTACAAAGCAGTAACCAACTGTGATTTCTTTATATTATCACCAGTAATCTATTCGCAGTCCAAACAACATTTGCAACAAACTAGAACTTCTCTTTTTCTTCACTCTCAATGCCTTTGATGATCGACAACTTCATTGTATTCGCCATGGTAGATGGTGGTGGTGGAGGTGGAGGTGTGGGTGAAGGTGTATGCGGAGGGGGTGGAGGCAGAGGCGGAGTGGATGGATGACTTATTCGATGGAACCCTTGAGTGATTAGTTGAAAAACACTTCATGACGGAGTCCGTTTTTCCCCTTCATCATCACTTATAGGAGGTCCAATAAGAGGACTATACTCCGATCTTGCTCTTTCTTGATCTCTAAAGAATCGTCCACTTCGCGTAGATCCAAACATCAAGGTAATTGCATCACCCATTTTTCACACAACAACATTTTAATCCAGGCATTCAAAGACCTTAGATACTTACCTCGCGGTCCCTTGAAAAACTTTTGCTCCGCTTTGCTGTAGCTGACCGAGGTATCAACTGCGAACTCTGTAACAAATCCTCCTATAATTCGATTGAGCCAGTGATCAACAATCCGCTCGATCTGGTTTTCAGAGGATTCTAATCATCACACTAATTTAGGAGTCCACACTATAGGATTATCAAGCTTCCACCTTCCTTGGCTGGCTGTCAATTTGGTTAACCACTCGTACAATTCGATGGCAAAAGTGTAGAAGAAGATCTCGTGTATCTCCGTGTACATGTACCTGTTCAGCCACTATTCCTTCGACAGGCGTGTATTCCTATTTTATTGCGCTGCAAACTCGTGAATCTTCTGATTCAACTACTTCTCAATTTATTTCTTGGATAGATTCCAGTGATGCGACATCACACATCTCTTTCAATCAGATCGTAGTCCTGGTAGCAAAACCATTTGTTAGCTTAGGGGGTCCTAACCCAGGTTCAGATTTAGTTGCGCCAACCAAAAAAACCCTACACTACTAGCCCTTTCAACAACAATCCGCGTAACACAGACTGCAGTCTCACCCTAAGTAGTATGGGGGGATGATGGAACCAATTTTCTGCATCCAAAGATCAATGTGATGTCTTTTAGCGCCCTAGATATGCCATCGCGCAAATCTATAAGCCCCTAGGGCTCATTACTGCAACTCTGTTTAAACATCCTTTAGACCTTCACGAAGGTCTACAATCGGCTTTTACGACCCTTTATCAGTTGATTTATCCACTTACACGCATCAGAGGACAATCCTAGATTAGTGCTTGTGCAAATCTACTTAGGTTATTTAGAAAACATAACAGAATTCATCACAGTCTTCGCAAAAATACTTGACATGCATTACGTACATCTATTAATACTTATTCAGGTGAATCATGCATCATTAGATTAATATTTCATAAACACATTATTCATCCACAACATATACGTAAACAAAAGTAAACATATATACATAGGAATTCTTCAATAGTTTTCTTTATTGACCTTCAGTTCAGCTTTACAGACTCAAAGCTACCTTGCGCACTCAGTTGTCGGCTCTACTTTAGGCCTCTGCGCACTCAGTTGCAGAGCCTTCTTCATTCTATCTACCTGTTTCTTACTTGTCCTTCTCTTTGCTCTAGACATGGACATGCCTTAGACTTTCTAAGACACACCTATTTATACCCTTTTTCATACGATCCCACGGTCCACGGACCATGGGTGGATCTCAAAACTGACTCAAATTTTACATAAACAAGGGGCTAAAACCCCTTTGAATCATAATCCTCTACGCGCTTCGCATCGACAAATCGTGGAGACTTTACATTACTTACAAAAAATACGTCAAAACTTGGGTTATTTTAACCCCAAAACTGACCCAGGGGACCCCATCCCAACATTCCCTCAAGAGCATACTCAAGCCTTAGTCCATACAAATCCATCCTTCTAACTTTGAAGAATTGGTCCTTCAAATTTTCTTCTCCTGCAATGACAACTTCTAAATCTTTGCTCTAAGTGAATCCTGCTCTGATACCATGTAGAAATTAATGTGTAGATTCGAAACTGCTCACGAAATTTACTAAATCACAAGACTTTAAGTTACTCTACTGATCTATGGAAGTTAATTCACCAATATAACAAAAATCATAGACATGAAAAAGGAAACATCACACATGCACAAATATTTATCTAGGGGAAAGCAACTGCTAAAAACCCTTTCTTATCTATATTGCATTAATCAGAGAATAGAGATAAAATACATATGCTTGCTCAAGCATGAGCACACCCTGCAAGTGTACAGTCTATCTCTCTGCCCGACTGACTGACTCTAGCCAACACTTAGACAATTTTCAAGCCCTCCAAGCTCCTATTTCCTTATGTTTTTCCTTGAGGAAATTATCCCCTATTATTTAGGAAATTCCCACTATTGAATTTCACAATTCCTTTAGGCCCTTCCTTTGACTGCATGCACCAACTATACACATGTGAATATGCTACAACTGATAGTACACTAGCTTGGAATCTCCATCTCAACTGGGTAACTTGAATTATTTTTATGCAAAAATTATTTTGGGCTTATTGATAAGTTAACTGGTTGATCACTGAGTGTAGTTGAAGTTCCACTTCTACAACTTGACCTCCACTAGTTCTTCTGACAATTAGAACAAGCTTAACTAATAATAACTCAAATTAACTAAAATAGATTGCTGCAAAATAACAATCAATCATGTTGAACTGAACTCAAGATTCCCTAAGTCGAATTAACTAAGTTAACTTAGTGACAAGTGCCATGTCATCTCAGTTAACTACCTCCGAGATTTCTGCTAAAATAGAAATTTGATTTTTCTCTAATTTGACCAAGGCAAAGTCAAACTGAGATTTTCTTGCTCGATTTTCAACACATGCTTCTATCATTCAATTGTTTGAATTATTTCCTGTCACTGTCCCATGTCCTCCTCTTCTCTTTGTACAATACGACCCATGGTTGTGTCATTTCCATATTATAAGGAATGAATTTGTTGATGGCTTCAATTTATGAATTTGTTGATGATCAAATCAAACCAACACACACACGCACGCGTGCACACACACACACACACACACACACACACACATATAATATGTATGAGATCAAAATATGCATTAATATGATGTTCAATGTGAATAGTTACTGTGTAATAATTTGACAAATGATAATCTTGCACTTACTCTTTATCATGCACCTCTTTCCATTCATTTTTAGAAGCTCTCCTTCTCTTTTGTCTTCATCCCTTTTGCTGTCCCAAATCGTCAGACTTGGTGTGTTGTCGATCTACTCGATGTACTCACTGGCATAATAGAAAGACTCACATGATATATACCACTATGCCATAGACCCCTTAGGTTTTCCCCTCTTTCAAACAAAACCTTTCAATTTCTTCATGTACCATTCTAAGAATAACATCCAACGACAAGAAACAACCCCAAATAATTCAACCTCATCTACTAGGTGAATTCGAAGATGAACCTGCAAGTCCATGAAACTCGTCAGCATCTCCTTCTCAAGCATAAAAACAATCTCACCTATCTCTTGATGCCACTATGGAATGCTAGACATATGAATCTCCTTTGATGTGATCCAACGTACCAATGTAGATAATTTAGATATGGCATGTCATAGGTCTTGGGGGAAGTCATGGTTCACACACCCATGCACAAGCAGAGGATAATGACACTACACAATAAATAGTACATTATGAATTTTTATTATTATAAAATATTCCATTACAAAAAATAAAATAAATAATAAAATCATGTTTTTGACATACGTACTCTTAGAAGGTTCAAATGGTCATGCGATTTCAACCCCTACAAACGATCTTCCACAGTGAAGCAGCATCGTAGTGAAGACCCATATAAATAAGGCACCATCACACTCATTGTAACTTCCTTTGCCAAAGAAAAATCATCTTTCTTTAAAATCCATGGGACATCACCTTCTTTGAAAGACCAAGAGGGACCACCCTCTCCTTTAGTTTCTTGTCTTCGCCAATGTTTCTTTTTAGTTTTTGAAGAAATAAGATCTCTCATAACAACCAATGTGTCACTTTATTTTGATGATATATGCCTCCATAAAGAAGATGAAACATTTTTAAATAAATGCATGGGATATAGTAAGTGGGCATTCTTAAGATGCTCCCAATATGGGAGCTCATAAAAGAAAAAAAGAAAAAAAATCATCCCAATGGGAAATTTCTCAACATAGGTGTCAAAGAATTCTGGATCATCGAACATAGGCTCCCCATTTGAATCGAACATTTTTGCAAACTCCTTTTCCTCCTCTCTCTCTCTCTCATATCCTCTAATCCATTCATCTGGTTTCATTATTGTAGGCCTTTGGGTTCTCTTCTGTTCACCATTGAAAGAAGATTTTGCTCTTCTATAAGGGTGTTCTTCTGGGAGGAATACCCTGGAGCAGTCATACATTGGATTTAGTAGGTGTTCGGACCACCTAGCCTTCAAATAAGGTCCACAACATTTACATCCATGATACCCTTTTGTTACAAGACCTACAAAATTATTGTATACAGACTGACACGCCAGTGACCATGAAGATATGAACAATTGCAACGAATTAAATTAATATGCGAAACAATGTTGTTACTAAACATATCAATAAGAATGTATTTACCAGAGAAAACTCCTAATCTTGTATAATCAAGTATGGTGTACGCACATATGCCATATAACGTAAAACTCCTCTCTGTTGCGATGGGTCTTGATACATCATACACATGTATCCCTTCCCATAATTCCTTCAACTCATCTACTGATGGTTGTAAGTAGACATCCATTTTCTTCACTTGCCTTATACCAGGGACTATGAGAGCCAACATAATATGTCCATTCTTCACGGACAACAATGGGGGGATATTGTTATTGATCACTACTATAGGTCAAATATAATAGTTGGTGTTTTGGAGGGAATATGGGTTGACGCCATAGATGGCTATGCTGAGTCGTAGACTTCATACTTCATCCTTGAAATTTTCAGGCCATGTATCCTCTATATGCTTCATGGCTATTGAATCTGTTGGGAATCACATAACTCCTAACTCACTTCTATGTGAGGCATGCCATCCCTGCAACATAGCTAATTCTTTACAACAAAAGAGTCTTTGAATCCCTGGGATTATAGGCATGTGCCTTAATATCTTATGAGGAGGACCATGTGATTTACCCTTTTTTTTTAATTATAGTACTTGTCATGCCCACATTTTAGACATATATCTTTGTTTGCATATTCTCCTCTATATAGAATACAATCATTTAGACATGCTTGATATGATATGTACTCAACACCTAACATTTTCAATAACTTCTTTGCCTCTTCGTAGTTATCTGGCAAGACATTATCACTTAGAAGAACCTTATCTTTGAATATCTTTCAGTTGGCGGGGAATATAATTATACAATGTTCATATTTAACATTCATAAAATCAACCATTTTTAAATTTGATTGTGTGACAAAATATAAGGAACTCAATCAACCATGCATGAAGTCAATTGCATCAATATTGCCAAGTCCAAAGATAGGGATGGTGGAAGCATATTTCAGGCTTTCGAATAAGGTATTAGTGATATGAGCATCATCCTCTAGTTCACCATTATGGAATTCACCTAACAACATTGCCTCCATGGCAATCATATCTATTAAGTAATCATCCATACCAACCTCCATTTGATTGCCTCCTACATTTCCAACTTGTGATGAAGAACTACTATTGTTGTAGTCATTCCTAATTAGTGAATCTGGACGTAGTGGGAATTGAATAGGTGTTTGATTCAACCATTCTTTGTATGTGTTTTCACCCTCTAAAAAGAGAGTTCCAGTTGTACAAATTTTGTTTTTAAACTCTAGCCGCGGTGACCCATTTTTAAATCTAGCCTAAATCCCTTTGTATTTCCGACTCTAGCCGTGTTTCCCCATTCCCCTTTGAAATATCTTGAAAACATTCGTAAAACATACCGAAGGCCTTTTAAAAGGCTGGGAACTGCAAAAATTTATCGCTATTGGCCCATTTTCCTTTACAATACATATATGCTCATCTCCCTTTTCCTTTTGTGATTGTGATATTGCAAAGTTTCCTGCATACCGGAATAAAGTTCTTCCCCCATCGATTGTGATATCGCAAATTCTCCGCTGATATCGCATATCGCAAATTCTCCGCCGATTGTCATATATAAGTCCCTTCTCTACCTGCCAATTGAGATAAGGTCCTCCCTGCCGATTGCGATATTTCCACCTTCTCGTCGATTGCAATATTTTCACCTTCTCACCGATCGTGATAAGGTCCTCTCCGTTGATCGTGATAAATCCTCCCCTTGCCAATTGCGATATCGCAATCGGGGATTGCACAAAACATAACTCCCTCCTCCACTGAACTCCCTTCCGACTTGCGATTGCAATGGACTCGAAGGGTTATGTATTATGGTTTTAAGAAATTTCACGTCCAACATATTGGGAAATCACCATAAAATCAGTGTTAAAGCCCCTTTTCACTTTCTGAAGGTGATATACGAGTCTTGGTTCCGGATGTGATATTTGATGCGTGTCATGCTTTATTGAAGTTTTGCGTTTAGATAATTGGCAAGAACTATAAAATATGGTAAAAAGGCCCCCTCATGTATTATTATTGCGATGCCAACAAGCACGGATCAACGACCCAGATTGAATCGACCTGGATCAATGACCTAGATCAACGAACATTAAAATGTCTATTTCTCTTTCGCTCAATGGGATGACGAGGGTATTTTTCGGCGTATATCTAGAAACATGATCATCAAATAGAATACAGAGTAAATGAAGACATGGGGACTGAGGAAGACTTAATGCCTCAACGTGGAACTCCACTCAGTCATAAATGAAAAGGATTGCATGGACAAACTTTGTTGTTGCTTTGTGACAAGCAAATATGGTTAACGCTACCAACTCCAGAGAGTGGAGAAGTCAGGCAGTTAAGGCGAAAGTGACAGGAATCGATCGAACAACAAGAAAGGAACATCATGGAAGAGACGTTGCCTAACCAGAGGCCATAACATGAATGATTGGGAGATGTTTTCCTCACCATCAATCAATTTTCCTTATATTTTTCCTCACTTCTTGCATTTTAAAGAAAGGAATCAAATCCCAATTGTAATCATTTTGGGCAGTAGAGCTATTGCAAGCCTAGACAGCTAGCCCTGGGTTGAGATATTTTGTAAATGTTGATTCAAAGCCCCCCTTCTCTTTATAAATAAGGGGGAGAAACACTTAATCGAGGTTCTAGAGTTCTGCACCCAGAGTGGTCCAAATTCTATGGTTCCATTTTGGTTCTAATGCTTTTTCATAAGGGACTTGTAGGATATATTGCTGAATATAAATGGACTGGTGAATGGGACTTGTTTTGAAGATTAATGAAACTCTATGGCAATTCCAATCATGGAAATGCATAATATGTTTTCCCCTCTGTAATCTCATTCCATATATGTTTTTTTGTCTCTAAAATAATGTGATGAAGCTGTCGGTTTCTCCCTTGTTCATGATTGTATATTTGTTACCAAGTAACAACAATACTTGTGTTAGCTATAGGTTTACTTAAGTACCTGTAATGTGCACATATTTTCTTAATCTTTTGGATACAAATGGGCCCATGAGTATATGACCTGAAACCTTGACTAGCGCTCCACTCCTGCCGCTCCTTCATCTCCTCCCTCTTCCATATTTCTGCTAGAACATTGTTTCTTAGGATTCTATTGGTAGCGCTATGCATCAAATTCCATCCTTTCTCTCCTCCTCTTCACCTTTTACTACAACTGCAATATTAAGTTGCCTGTTGCTGTGTGTCGGCCACTAGAACCGGACATTCCTCTTTGAGGTTGGCCCAATTTACCCCCTAAACATATGGATCCATGTATTGGCTTGAGCTTACCTTCATGAAGCCCGATTGAACCAAGTCCCTTTTTATTCTCTTTTTAAAACTTCGTGACAATTGGAGTGTAACTAATCCATTAGATAATCTCAAATGCACTCCTCTATTTAAGACGTCCTAGGCACTGGTCTACAATCAACCTAGAGGTTGTCACTAGGAAACTTTCTATATCTTCTGAAGAACTTGTGCTGCAGGTGCTAGAAAAAGCGACAACAATATGCTTCCTCTTTGATTCTCGCTCTTAATGGAACATTCTCTCGTGTTGACATTTTAGTGGGGTGCTCCAGAAGACGGTAGGTGGGTTGCTCATCATCACTAGAATCCTAATTTTAAAAAAGATTGAACGTTATTAGTACAATATCAATGATATTAGTAAGTATGACAATGCAACTAGTTTGTTGAAATTATATTATACCAAACAATTATTACCATCGTTGATCCTAGATTGCGGTTAGAAGATGCCATGTTCCAATTGGTAGGGCGAAGAGGCTGTCCATTTTCATTTGCCAACTACTAGCGATATGATGCCCCTGATAAGAGCTTGCAATGTTTTTGAAAATAATATCGAGTGATATTTTCTGCATCTGAACTCGATTCTGAATAGGTTCTTGCAAATTTGGATACATTTTTGTTAAAATTGACATGAGGTAATTTAAAAAAAAAATCAATTAGATAATCAAAATATAAATAAAATTTGAACTCACTCAAGATGGAAAGGGAGAAATACGTGAAGGACTTTGATCAACAATATGGAACGAGTTGGAATTTGAAGAATTGACCATTTGTAGATATTATTGAGATTTTGTCCTTGCATTTTAGAAAAATAAAAAATGAAAAATTGTGTGCATATCTAAAATTAATGTCGACAACCATATAACTACAATTTGAATTTCAATATAGTTTTCAAACCATGTTTCAAGAATAAGGCGACTTTAAGTGGAAAATGTATACTATGAACTACTATAATTCATATGGATGCATTCTAAATGATAATTTGAGATTAATATTCCATTTTATGTGAAATTAAAATTTTCAAATAGCTTTTAAACCAAACTGGTGCGCTTATCAGAACAAAGCGCACCGATGTGTTTAAAACATTAATAACATTATATATATATATGTTATCATATTGGTTTTTTTCTACAAAAAAGCCCTGATGTGTTTAAGAAAAACATTTCTACGCACATGTTTCCCGATTTTAAAAAATAAAAATGAATTCTACCAACTTGATGCTCTTATAAAAATTAGAGCTTTTAAATAGAAATTACATTGTTGTGTTAAAAAAAAATCGCATTGTTCCAGGATTACAAAAATAATAAAAACTTGTATCATGTCAGTGTATTGAAAAACTTTGTCACCTGAACAATGTCGATGCATTTTTTTTATAAGTTTCGCACTGGTGCACTTAACTATCGAATGCATCAATGTGTAAAAAAAAAAAAAAAAAAAAAAACGATTTTTCTTTTTCTTTTTTAAAATTAAAAAACGAGCCACAATTGATTTTTCGAAATCTAATTTCATAAATTGTTTTAAATTGTAAAAATTTATTCACCATTTCATTATTTTATCCAAAATTTCAAGTGAGTGATTTGCAAGAGAGACATACCAGGACCATTGTGCAACAAGATAATGCTTTGTAGCAGCAGAACTATTCAGAAGATCATAAGCTGAAAGGTATGGTGATTCAGAATTTAAATTTTATTATTTATTTTACTAATTTATTTTTTTTCAATTTTTGTTACAGTTTAATTAAAAGAGAGATGATTTGCAAGAGAGATAAACTGAGAGCATTGTGGAGCTGCAACATATTTTGGATCCCCCGAAAGATCAGAAGTTGAAAGGTATGGTGATTCACTCAAAACTCTAGATAGCAAAAATATTAAATTTTACTGTTAAAATATTTTACAATTTTTGTTATATTTATTCACAGTTAAAAAAAATGATTTTTCTTTTTCTTTTTAAATCTAATTTCATAAATTATTAAAAAAAAATGATTTTTCTTTTTCTTTTTAAAATTAAAAAACAAGCGATAATTGATTTTTCGAAATCTAATTTCATAAATGATTTTAAATTGTAAAAAGTTATTCCCCATTTCATTATTTTACTCAAAATTTAACATAATATTTTGTTGGAGCATAACTATTCAAAAGATCATAAGCTAAAAGGTATGGTGATTCAGTCAAAAACCTGCATAATAGAAAATTTAAATTTTATTATTTATTTTACTAATAATTTTTTTTTACAATTTTTGTAAGGGTTTAATTAAAAGAGAGATGATTTGCAAGAGAGACACACTGAGAGCATTGTGGAGTTGCAACATATTTTGGATTCGCCGAAAGATCAGAAGTTGAAAGGTATGGTGATTCACCCAAAACCATAGATAGCAAAAATCTTAAATTTTACTCTTAAAATATTTTACAATTTCTATTAGATTTATTCACAATTAAAAAAGAAAAGAAAAGATTATTCTTTTTCTTTTTTAAAAATTAAAAAATGAGCCATAGTTGATTTTTCGAAATCTAATTTCATAAATTGTTTTAAATAGTAAAAATTTATTCAACATTTCATTATTTTACCCAAAATTTCAAGTGAGTGATTTGCAAGAAAGACATAACAGGACCACTGTGCAACAACATAATACTTTGTAGCAACATAACTATTCAGAAGATCATAAGCTGAAAGGTATGGTGATTTTTCGAAATCTAATTCCATAAATTGTTTTAAATAGTAAAAAGTTATTCACCATTTCATTATTTTACCCAAAATTTCAAGTGAGTGATCGAAATCTAATTTCATAAATTGTTTTAAATAGTAAAAAGTTATTCACCATTTCATTATTTTACCCAAAATTTCAAGTGAGTGATTTGCAAGAAAGACATACCAGGACCACTATGCAACAACATAATACTTTGTAGCAACATAACTATTCAGAAGATCATAAGTTGAAAGGTATGGGGATTCAGTCAAAAACCTGCATAATAGAAAATTTAAATTTTATTATTTATTTTACTAATAAAAAAATTTACAATTTTTGTTAGGGTTTAATTAAAAGAGAGATGATTTGCAAGAGAGACACACTGAGAGCATTGTGGAGTTGCAACATATTTTGGATTCGCCGAAAGATCAGAAGTTGAAAGGTATGGTGATTCACCCAAAACCATAGATAGCAAAAATCTTATATTTTACTATTAAAATATTTTACAATTTCTGTTAGATTTATTCAAAGTTAAAAAAAACTTTGTATAATAAAAAAATAACTAACATTTTAATAGTAAAATTTTTTTACGTTCTACTTTCCTATTTAAATTTAATAAAAATTCAAGCAAAAAAAATCAATATTTACGTTAAACCCTTGTATTTTCCTAGAAAATTTCACCTCAGGGTTTAACGTCTTATACCACTTCACAATTAGGGTTTTTCAATTTAGGGATTTTAGATTTAATGGGTTTGTGCATTGACTATATATAGTGTGTTTGTAATGTAAAATAGGGTAATCAATTATTGAATTAGATCCAAACCCTATAGGTTGTCTATGTTTTATTATTATTATTATTTTTAAATGACTATATGTTATGTTGGGCGACCTCTCTAATATGACACACCGATGATCCCTTGAGTAATACAATGCACCGACATATTAGAATATTCTCGATTTTGTCTACTCTGCTAATCGTTGCTCCCGATGTAATACAATGCACCAACGCTCCTCTTCCAAATAGCACTGTTAAATCATTTTAGTGTGTTTACCGTAATAATTTAAAAATCTTTGTAAAAAAAAAATTTCCATGATGGTGCATATGAACAATTAAACGCTCAGTGTGTTTAATGTTCTAAACACACCGGTGCATTTATTTAGATAAACACACATGTTACCAGTGTGTTTAATGTTCTAAACACACCGGTGCATTTATTTAGATAAACACACATGTTACCAGGTTTTTTTTGGCCGAAAAATTATTTTATTTATTTGTAAAATATATTTAATGACTTCTATATTGAATGCTATAGGTTGTATATTGATAAAA
>APFE031335477.1:46240-59737 GCA_000404065.3 Pinus taeda
CTTTGTAAATTCTTTACAAAATTAATATATTAGAGCTATATGCAAGTTTAACTAGTATGTATTGGTTGGTGTGTGTCATACAGAGCCGTAAAATGAACAAGGTCAATAAGGTTATTTCTAATCTAAGTGCACAAGATCGTAAAATCTTGATAGAAAAATTGCAGAATGATGAATCAAGTGAATGAAAAAATACTATTCAATATGAGTTTTTTTCAATAATATACATAAGAATATTACATAACATGTTTCAAACAATCTATTAATTCATATATGTTTAATATTCTACGTGGAGCAACAACCAAGGAAAAGATCAATGTCATTCTAAGAAAAGAAAAATTACAGAACATGTAAATGATGATGAATTGGTCCTTAGCGCATTTGGAGTGGTGTTGGAGGTTAATGAAAGGGGGGATTTTTTTTTTACATAACTATGAGGGATCTAGTGGAACGAACATATAGACGCACTTTCCACTTACAATACAAAAATTAATCCACTGATTCCAAGAATCAAAATATATCTAAACTACATGAAGTGTTTAGAGAGCAATGGTCAATGAGACATGTCAGACTTGCAATAGAAAAAACATACAAGATAAAAAAAAATCATTCAAAAGGTAATATTCCTAATTGTATAAAATGATTTTCTAGAATTATATGTATACATTACTACAAATAATTAATTTATTAATATTGATTTTGTTATTTTAAGTTTTCATATATAATTATAAAAATAGTCTATTTCTTTTTTCAGGAAGATTATAAAAATCCCAAATGATTAACGCGCTGATATGCCAAACATGCCAATAGGAATGTCCAAAAAAGTGTATAAGGAGATAGTCAATGAAATGGACATAATTGCATCACAGGAGGAGGCATCTCAACAACAACGAATGTATGTAATCGTGATTGACTTTGTACATGTAAAAAAAAAATAGCATTAAATATTAATTTTCAATTATTTCTTGCAGAAAAGAAACAAGATGGAGTTACGCATTCAACACATCAAATAAGACTACAAGAAAGAAAATGGTTGATTTCAAAGTTTGTGAGTAATTATTAATATTTCCTTATAACAACTCAAGGTTTCATTTTTGTATGTTTTAAGTTGTTTAACTACAACTATCCTTGAATGTCTTCAAATAGGTGCTAACATACAAAGAAGAGTCATCAAAAGAATTGATTGACATTGTGTTAAATAACGATTATGAGTATATGTTGGCATATCAAAAATTAATTGCGGAATTTGTAAGTATTTATGTTGTTTTACTTCTTTGAGTTTATAATTAATAGAACAAAAAAATCATTTATATTAAATATATGATTTATTATGGGGTATAAAACTTGTAGGAAACAAAGTATGGAACTACGCCGACAAAAGAGTTTATGAAAGAAGGCATGATATTTGGTTTTGAAATAATGTGTATAATTCACGAGTCACTTCTTGCTATGGTACATTGCTTTTCGATTTACATTGATGTATAGTATTTATTTCAATTTTCATTATTCTCACCAATGTAAACACACTCATTACACTTTATTTTTTATGTTTGCAAATGGAATTGCAAGATCAAGAAGACAAAAACAATCGATGCAATCAACAAAACATTCTTCCAAATAACCCAAGTCATGGAAGTAGCTCAAGCATGGACAACAATTCCGAAAGGAATGATGATTGATTTGGATATCAATGCAACCTGCTGTATTTTTTGAAATAATTGTTTGTGAAAAGCAAACACTTTGTTTAATGTAATGGACATAGTGTCTCAATTGAAAGTCAAGGGGTTACCAATAACAATCCCATTTTGTATGACAAAGAGCCTCTTTTTTTTTTGAAGAAGTCGGTTGCTATTCATTATATTGAAAAAAAGGGGGATTTCAGATCCACTTTTACAAAGGTTATGCAAGCTGAAAAAAACTCAAAGGGTTTACAAAAAGAAGCGACCCCTTTGTTTCTTAGCTTGCTTTGATTGCTACTTCTAAACACAAAACTACTGTAGATTCGAACAAAGGATGATGACAAAAAGATACATTTGAAATACATTTAGTCAATCATGATATGTTGTATCTGGCGAGCAGTTGATTCTTCCGGGTTCTCATCCCTGCCTTCTTGTTTGACGCTGGAGGAGCTTGAGGCTGCCCCTTTGTTGAATTTTTCCATCATGTAGCGCAAAATAGAGATTGACTCTTATGCGTGCCCACAACGATTTGTGAGTAGCCTGAACTGTTCTTCAAGAGAGGCCGCCTTATGCATGAAGAGTTGGATTTCAGCTTTGTATTTTTCTGTGTTGATACGATCTTGCTCGAAGAGCCTCCAGCCTTGTTCCTTAAGCTGTCTATCATGCTCTTCGAGTCTACCTTCCAGCAAAGTTTGCTTTCTGTCAAGTAAGGACTGCTGGGTCCTAATTTCGTCCATCTCTGCTTGCAGGTCGGCGCAGTGGAAGCAATTTTCGCTGCGTGCCATTGGGGAGTGGATTTTGCCGGTATGATAGTTGGTGAAGGCAATGTGATAATGAGCGGGAGTGCTCGGAGTAGGTGGGATATGGCATATAATTAGTGCGTTCCCAAAACAGAGGTGAAATCCCGCGGACAGAGAATATGCTGTGAGTGAGGGAAAGGAAGAAGAGTGCGTTTCCTTTTTAGTCGCTGAGGGGAGACAGGGGAAGGAGATATCGAATAAGAAGGGAGAATCAAGGACAATGAGGGAGTGGGGGATGAAGGGGAGCTCGAATCCGGAGGGTACCGAGAGGGTGAAGATAGGGAGGATAGAGCGAGCCGGGTGCTGCCAAGTAAAGGAGAGTTCAGATTGTCGACGGGGGAGAGAAGGAGGGCAGGGTAGTGTGGTGGAAGGGGAAACAAGGAGGACTGGGCGAGCAGAGGGCAGCCAAGAGAAGGAGGGTAATTGATGCAAGAAGAGAACTGTCACGGATGAGAAGCAGCGGAAATCGACAGCCTTGTTTTTCCTGAGGTTCACCTGAACAGTAAACAAGGTGAGATAAAACAACAAGAGATACAAGCTGATGAAGGAGAGTAATACCAGAGCGTGAGCTTCGATCCTTCTGTTGCGATGGATAAGACTGTTATCCTCCAGGTGAGAAGTGAACTCTGCTCCATGCTGAGCGCTGTAGATGGCTTTTAAAGAGCAGTTTGGGTAGGGGTGGAGTACCCATAACAGGGTTGGGATCACGGGATGCGTGAGACACTGATCCAGATCCCTCAGAAGATCCATAACCTCAGCGCATCCAGACCTGATGCCGGCTATAGCATGATTAATTTTGACTGAATAACCACATGTTACCTTCTTCGAGGTTCTGATTCGACGGGTTGGAGGCTTTCTGATTTTTGGCAGGATGCCTTCTGCTGTATAAAGTACGCCCCTCGCACAGATGAGGAGAGTGCGAAGATGGGCAAAGAAATGATTTTTCTGTGTCATGGAAGAGGGTGAAATTCCTCTATGTCCTGGCACTTTAGTAGACCTTCATGTTTTCCAACCGCTTTGTTAGCATATTTATCTGCTTGCTTGTTTAGATTGCGCAGAAGATGGTAGAATTTAACTTCTTCAAAATTGGCAAGGAGCATTTTGATGCGGTCAATATGCTGCTGTAGACTTCTGTTGGGAGAACAGAGGTTGTAGTTCATGAGTCGGATTATAATTGAGGAGTCTCCGAAGACAAGAGCTTTTCTGATTCCCAATTTTTTTAACTGAATTAGGCCTTGATAAAGGGCTAGAGCTTCAGCAAGATTGTTGGATTTCCTTCCCAAGCTCCATTCATAGTTGCAGATTACTTTGCCATGTTCATTTGTGATCACTCCTCCCGCACCTGCTTGTCCAGGATTGGACTTGGAAGCTCCGTCGAAATGGAGAGTTGGATAGTGATTCTTTTGTATCCACATATTGTATTCACTTTCTGAGAGTCTGATCTCCCAGTCCTTCACTTTGATTTGTTTTGGCTTGTTGAATTTCTGAGTTTCTTGTGGCTGTCCTGGTCTGTCTAGAATATGCCTGAGAATTGATCTTTCCTCGACAGTATAGTCTGCTGCTTGAATTCTCCCTTTGTAATTTGCTGCTATCGTCTCTTGTGCCAATGTGTGAGCTTTATTGCAAGTCATCCTTACATTGCTGTCCCTGTTTTGAAAGATCTTCTTATTTCTTGTGAGCCATATTTTCCAAAGGAGGTTAAGGGGGATTATGGCCCAGATTCTTTTTACTATCTTACTTCCCTTCTCTTTCCAGGGGCAGTTTTTCCTCCATGCATGGATTGTTTCAGGAATGATTTGATGAGGTTGCCAATTGATGTTACCCAAGGAAGACAAACTGATCCAACATTGTTTGGCAAAGGAGCAGTCCAGAAACAAGTGTTGAATAGTTTCCTCAGCTGAACAGCAGTTGGGGCATCTTGAGGGCTCAATAATCCCTCTCTTTTTTAAGTTTTCAGCCGTGAGCACTTTTCCCTTCAGCAGCAACCAATTGAAGAACTTAACTTTGGGGATGGCCTCCGAATTCCATATTATCCGCCAGTGATTCCAAGTAGGGATCTGATAAATGTCATTGCAGATATACTGATATCCAGATTTGACTGTATAATTGGATCCCGTGGGATCCCACCTGAACCCGTCTGTTGTTCCTTTTCTAATGGGAGCTCGGTTCTGAAGGTTATTTTGAAAAATTTTGAGGCTTGGTTCAAGGACAGGAGGAATGGGTGGAAATTCCCATCCGATCCATGCTCTAGTATTCTCATCCCACTTCGAAATTTGGTGTAGATTCTGGATACCTTTACAGTTGAGATGATGGATGATGGGAATTGCTTCGTCAATTGAATTTAAGGGAGGGAGACCCATAACTTTGTTTGAGGCAAAATCAATAGTGTCTCCTCCTCTTGGAACCTTCGAAATGTTGTGACTTAGATGGGGAATGGCTTTCTTACAGAGCTGCCAAATTTTAGTAGCCTCTCTTATGGGAATATCAGTTTCCAGAAGATTTTGCCTTTTGCTGCTAAGGTATTTACATTCAAGGACCTGTTTCCACCAAGCTATGGGCTCGTTGATCAACCTCCAAGCAATTTTGATTCCAAAGGCCAGATTTAGGATTTTGGGAGATCTTATTCCCATTCCTCCTCTGTCCTGGGATTGAATTACACTTTTCCAACTAACCAGATTGAACCTATTTTTTTCTTTTTTGCCTCCTTGCCATAAAAAGTTTCTGATGGCAATTTCCAGCTTGTAATGAAAAGACGCTGGAGCTTGGTAAAGAGTGAACCTATAGAGAGGGAGAGAGGAAATACCTGATTTAAGGAGAATTATTCTGCCTGCTGGGTTGAGCCATTGTGTTCCCCATTGTTGAATCTTCCTCTTGACTTTATCAAGGATTTCATTCCAAGTGTTAGCCTTTAATGGCCCCATACTCACCGGCATTCCAAGATAGGTGAAGTGGTCCCAATTTACTTTGTGAGCGACTCCAAATATGTTGGCTATATTGTGAGCTGTTTGAGAGGAGATGTTCCAGCTGTAGATGCAACTTTTCTGATAATTGATTTCTCCCCCTGAGAACTCCATAAATTTGTCAAGGAGGGCTTTGAATCGTTTTGCAATAGTAGTGGAAGCACCCCCTATCAGAAGGGTGTCATCAGCGAATTGGGAGTGGTTGATGTTCTTGACTCCATTCCCATATTTGATGCCTGAGATGAGACCAACTCTTCTGTTGTAGTCTAGCGCTCTGCTAAAAGAATCAGCCATTAAGATAAAGAGGTAAGGGGAGAGAGGGCATCCCTGCCTTAACCCTCTGGAGGATTGGAAGGCATCACAAGTGCGCCCATTGATCAAGGGAGAAATCCAAGGGTCAGAAATACAAGCAGCGATGGTGCTGATAAAGGAAGAGTTAAATCCAATTTTCCTCAGGACAGCGAACAAGAAGGAATGTCTTACTCGATCAAAGGCATTAGCTAAGTCGAGCTTGAGGACAAAGCCTTTCTCTTGCCTTGATATGCTAGAATGGATGGCTTCTTGAACGAGGATTATTGAATCATGGATTTGTCTATTGGAGAGGAAACCTCCTTGATTTTCAGAGATGAGAGAAGGAAGGAGGGGCTGGAGCCTGGATGCTATGATTTTTGCAAAGATTTTATAAGAAGTATTGCAAAGGGATATAGGGCGAAACCTGGAGAAGGTAGTAGGCCGGGTTTCCTTGGGGATAAGCGCAAGGAAAGTGGAGTTCGAGAAACCTCCCATTTTCTTTTTTCTTTGTATTCCCCTCAGCATCTTAGCAAGGTCTTTTTTGATTAGATACCAGAAATCTCTATAGAAATTAATTGGAAACCCATCTGGACCTGGAGACTTGTCCGGCTGTAAGGTCCAAATGGTTTTTTTGATTTCTTCCTCCGTGATTTCCTGGTTTAGACTGTCATTCATCTCTTGCGAAATTCCTTTTGGGAGATGCTGTAGCAGTTCTGAGTAGTCGGTCTCTTCATGATTTTCTGTGAGTAATTTTTTAAAGTGAAGAGAGGCTGCTCTTTTAATAGCTTCTTGGTCTTTATGCTGGCTGCCATTGCAATCTGTTATTGAAGTTACATTGTTTCTTACCTTCCTGACTATTGCCTGCTTGTGAAAATATGCCGTGTTTTTGTCTCCTTCTTTTAGCCACAATTGTCTTGATTTAATTCTCCATTTTATTTCCTCCTCTCTCTTAGTGCGCATTAACTGTCCTTGTGTTTCCCATTCCTCTTTTTTCAACTGAGGGGTGAGCCCTTGTTGCTCTATTTGGTTTTGAATCTTGTCTAATTCTTGCTGTAATTTTTTTTTGATTTTTTCAGGCTCTTTATAACTGATTTTGGCCCAGTCTTTTAGAGCTTTCCTTGTATTTTTGATTTTCATTTCCTAGATATAGCTGGGGGAGCCTTCAATGTGCTGCTTCCATGTCCCTTCTATTATGTCTACCACCACAACATTATTTCTCCAGAGAGGATTATACCTGAATGGAATCGGTCCTAATTGAGTATGGGAGTCCAACGTGAGCATGATTGGGAAATGATCCGAGACTGAAGAGTTGAGGACTTTGGAGTGGGCAGCAGCAAAGGTGGACAGCAAGGAGATATTGACTAGAAATCTGTCTAGTCGTTCCATGATATTGCCTGGCCCCATCCTTCTGTTATTCCAAGTAAATTTTCTATTTTTAGGGATGATGTCCATCAGTTCATGATCAGACATTATTCCCTCAAGCTGATTTCTACAGGGATCGTGAAGAAAGATGCCCCCTCTTTTTTCATTGGCATGGAGGACTAAGTTTAAGTCCCCTGCTAGAATAATATTTGGATTCTGTTCCTTATTTATGTCTTCTTTCAATTCTTCCCAACATTGTTCCTTTTCTCTAAACTGATTGGGAATATAAACATTGTAAATAATGAGGTCACAGCTCTCATCTTTGTGGACTAGATTAATCTTTAGCCAATTTTGGTTGAGAGAAAATGACTTACAATCCCAGAGATGGCTGCTCCACATGACCGTAACTCCTCCTGAGGCTCCTCTGGAGTCGTTGCTGATCCCTGAAAATTTTTTTTGAGCGTCAACAATTTTCTGCATATCACTTTGACTCTGTTTGGTTTCTTGGAGTAAAATAACGTCAGGCCTTTCTGATTGAATCAGATCTCGAAGGGCAGCTGATTTAGAGGGGTGCCCCATACCCCTACTATTCCATGACAGAAGCTTCATCACGGGACATTTGTTCGCAGAGGTGCTCGCCTCTCATGGTCTTTTCCTGATGATTCTGTTTCTTTAGATCCTGTGATGGATGAGTCCATTGGCGTTTGAAGTCCAAGGGCTATATCTTTTTGAGTGTTCTCTTCACGAAGCTGCTTTGTTGTTTTCCGCCCTGGTCCTAATTTCTTGTGAAGGTCACTAGAGGCACCAATATCCTTGGAAGAGCTTCTTGTTGTTCTTGGGGGGGGGAGGATCCGAGGCGGGCTGAGAGAGAGACAAGGGAACTTTTGAAAGGTCAGATAAATCAAGGGGAGGATTTTCAGGGAGGGATTCTTCAGAGGACAAAATGAGAAGGGGTTGGATGTGAGGGGGAGGGGGTCAAGGGAAGGATTGGAGGGGTGGAGGAGGGAGGGCGGGTTGGGAGGGAGGGAAGAAGAGCCTGGAGTATCAGATGAAGGAACAGATTTGGATGAGGGGGGAGCTTTTTTTTTTTTTTACGGTTTCCCATTGATCCCCATGGTCTTCTGAGTCCAGGTTGGTGACCTTAGAACATCTGTTAGCGAAATGACCATATTCATGACATACCTTGCATTTAAAGGGGATTTGCTCGTAGTCAAGTTGCTAGATGTAGCTCCACTCGTCCACCTTTAGCTTGATGGCCTCCGGCAGACCTTTCCCGAGATCCACTTCAACACAGATCCTCGCGCAAGCTTGCATGTTGTCTTTTGGTTCACTTCTGTCGATATATTTTCCAACAGCATTCCCTATTGCTTTGACAGATTCGTCTCCCCAACAGTGTAAGGGCAGATGAGGAAGACGGACCCAAACAGGAACTGCGTTGGGGATGTCGAGCTCAGGATCGAAATCAGGGGTCCATTTGTTGAGATATAGCCCTCGCGAGTCCATGAAATAAGGCCCGTTCCTGAATATCAGGTCTTTGTCTTCTTTGGTTTCAAAGTGAAATGTATAGTAGCCTTTGCCACAGAATCGAATCGAAATCTTTCCCTGAGTTTTATCGGACCAATTTCGTTCCACCCATCGCTGCACTGTTTTTGGAGAGGGCCACAATCCTGTGAATTGTCCTATGAGACCTTTTTCCGCCAGAGACATGGCTGCCATTCGAGGAAGAGATGGAGGCAGCTGCACTTCTTGAATAACATCCAGCTTTTTGACAAATTTTGAGGTTGATGGCTTAGGGCGAGCAGGGGGAAGGGATCTTACCAGGGCAGAGAAGGCTTTCTCCGCATCTCCAAGGGGGGGAACAAGAGAAGCCATGGCTACCAAGGCCCAGAAGCAGGCCTCGCAGCCCAGGCCGAGGCGACGGCGTCGAGCAGCAGCAGGCTAGGCGGCTAGGTCTTCAGCTCCGCGCGCGCGCATCTGCTCTCCATGTTGTCTTCCGTATGACAAAGAGCCTCTTATTGATATATAATAAAATACATTTTAATTTATTCTATCGTGTTGTCGTTGTGAAATGTTACACCATTGATTAAATATATGGATGATTAAATATTATAATGAAGAGATGCGAAATCTGATAATATAACAAATTAATGCAAACAACATATACAAATGCACTAACCAAATTTTAATTTATATGAATACAGTTATAAAATATATATCAATTTTTTCGATGAATAACGGGTTTTAAAAATTACAATAATTGCACTGTCACAGATCAATCTTTCTAAAAGATAGAAATTCTTATTCAAAAAATCAGTGCGTCTATAACATATAGAAGCACTAGTGGGTTGTGTTATATAAAAGCACTGTGACAACATCTTTTTGCATGCTCAATGCCTTTTAAGAAAACGAGAGCATCAATGCATTTATTACTTCAAGCACTGGTCTTGTTTTAGATTAACATCCTCGTACATTGTAGTTCTTAACGCACTAGCGCTTTCGCATAACTAACTCCCCAATCCGACAAAATATTATTTCTAGCCCGATTCTTTAAGGAAACAAACAACACCGGTCCTTTTGTATAACTAGCACATCGGGGCATTTTTACTAAGGATACGCATCGGTGTTGCAAGTTTAAAAAAAACATCAGCACAACAATTATTTTTTGTGTGCCCTGATGTCATTTTTTAGAAGAGCGCCCTGGGGCTTTTGTATCTCTTAGCACCAGTGCATTATATATTATGCACTGGAATTCTTTGCATTCAATACCTTGGTGCTTTTAGTTATGTATGCCCCTCGATGCATTTATGTATATAGCGCACTGGTGCTACTTGTTCCATTAAGCAAAAAAAAAACACTGCTACAACCTCTAGACGCCCATATTTTTTCAGTTGTAATGAAGTTTCATTAAAACCTCCAAAATGAATGTTTTAGCAAGTGACAACTTGGTGGATTGGTGAAACAAAGACTATTCTTGAACCCAGAAGGCTAAAAGGCATTTGGCCAGCGGAACACTAGAAGGTCCTTAGCTAGTGGGTGACTAGATCCATTTGCAAAGGGTATGTATCTAGTGGGTGGCTAGATTCCTTTGCATGATGTTGATGCAAGATTCTTTCCACGTGGTTTTTGTATAGAACATGAGGTGGATGGATTCATCAACATAGCTAGCTCATTCAACCTTTTCTCAGAATAAAGAAAATTTTCAACAAAAGATCATATGAAAAAGTGAGTATGAATACCTCCCTAGTTAAGAGGAAGTGTTGAATTTTAGTAGCTATGGTCGGTCTTCATCATTTATATTAGCCCACAAAATTAAGAGAGGGGATTTTTAATTTAAATTTAATTTGTTTTTCCCCCAAAATCAAGTTGCCTCCATGAAAGTCAAGTCGACTAAGTCAAAGTAACACACCACTTGGGGCACATTAGACCTCTATTAAATGATCATTTGACCTCCTCCACTATCTACCAACTTGAATCATCATCAATACATCAATTTTATATTCACCCATAAGAAGGAGAAGGAAAAGGAGACCAAAATTTATTCAAGCATGTTCAGGTTGTTTGACTTTTGTTGACTTCGCACATGTGGGCAGACTTAGTTTCTGGGCAGATCAAGCTTCTAGGTAAACCGAATTTTGGGAAGCAAGTTGAATCTCTAGGCAATGGCAAGAGGCCAAAATTTGACCTCTTCTTTGGCGATTTGTGCACAATTGACTGAGAGTATTTCTAGGTAGTTTGACCAAGTTTTACTTGGGTTTGGTTATTGGTCAGTTTGACTTTATTTGATTGGAAGGTTCAAATTGTATCTCTCATTGAATTAGATAATTTCTCTAAGAAAAGGATGTTGGGTTTTTCCATAGAAGAGAGTTTTCCTGGAGTAAATTTTTTGTGTCTTTTGTGTTTGGCTATCTCTTCATGATCCTGTTGTCATTATTTTTTTTACTGTTAAGATTTCCTATGTATAAGTGCTTAATGATGAATGTGAAATAAGATGAATTATTTAATGAATCATTAAGAAGTAATTATCACATTAGGATATCATGAAAAATTAACAAAAACATCAAGCCATATATAATTGCAAATAACAAGAAATAAATAACATGTATGGTTGAAAATCAAATCTATAAAACGCACAACCTCTAAAAAGCTGAAAACTTCATTAATATGCTCAAGATGAAGTACATGTACATATTGTAGCCTTCTCAAGGCTAGGGAAACATGGAAACCATAGCTCAACCAAGGAGCTCTAATATTCAATAATATCTCCAACATGAGATGTTCACTTCTCATCTTCTTTCCCACCAAATATATGCTAGTGTTTTATTGCAAAAGTTTAATGTCAAACCTCCAAAGGATAAACCCTGGCCTTAGACTTCTAAGATGCTCCAAGATACTCCAAAAAAACAAAGAAACCCTAGCAACTCTAACAGAGATAAATATCCAACACAAGTGAGGAGCCAATTGAGAAAGGATAATGATCATCACTATAGTGTCTGCCATGAGAGTAAACTCCAAATAAATACATTTCATTTGGACTTCATAACTCCATTAGGGTTCATGGGGAAATCCTAGCTTCTTCTTTTAATAAGCTAAGTGCGAAGAGAAGAGATATAGTGACGTGATTTAATGATTACAAGAAGGACTCTCTTCTTCCTCTATTTACATGAGAGACAAGGGAGGCCAACACTATAGTATGGGCTCAAGTCCTTACAAGGAACCTACAGTGAATGCTTGTAGGTAAACATAAGTGAATCATTCCACTCCAAAGTACAAATCCATGCTTTGAGGTGATGTCATACATAATAAGGACTCAAGATGATGTGGCTACATGAGGTAAGTTCACATTCCTACATAACAAGCCTACACAAACTACATAAATCCTTCCAAGAAATATACTCCATCAAGTCAACTACTCCTTGCAAGAACATTAGCATAGTTCAAACTTCCCTAAGCCAACTCCAAGCCTCCAAACAAGAATCAAAACAACTAATGTTATCGAGAGTCTAATACCATCCTCCAAGATGCATAATGCTCCTCCTCCCAAGTAGGGCATTCTCTAAGCCAACTCTATGTTATATGTGTGGACATAATGAAGGGCACCTATCTATTAAGATAACCCAAATTCCTAAGGTAAGAATATCATGTCAAAGGTTATCCAAGCTCAAGAAATGACTAAGTAATTTATCTCCAATGTACGAATATGTTATGAACCATCTGCCATGCACAAATCCATCATAAACCATCCAAGGGTTAAATATACACTATGTACCCCAAAGCTCATGAAGTAATTCAAACATGGTTTAAACACTTTCATAATCCCATAAAACTAACACTAACCACATCTCCACATCCTCTCTCAATTTTAAAAATCACATAGGTTTCAATATGAAGAGGAAGCATATGCATATACTATACATGATCTACGACAAAATGTGATATTTCATCATCAAAATTTGTGTCTAGGTGATATTTCCTTATTTTTTTAACATACTTTTGATATTTCAAAACTAGAAATCAAAAAGTACAATCTCTTGGTTGCATAGTAATTCACTTGATTTCTTAACAAAGATATTATCTTAGCATCCAAAATATGCTTCAACCATACATAAAGAAGAAAGGATAACTTTACATTGGAAAAGAAAGATTAAAGAGATTAAAGGAAGAGATTGATGATAAAACACCATTACAGAATTCTGAACAGGTACAAATGCCAACATCCAAAAGTAAAGCTTTTTTTGAGAGAAAATTTTCTAGAACACTATGCTCCTCGTAATAGTGAAGGATTTGAAGATCATCAAACTGTTGTTGTAATTGTCAGATCTACCTTTTCCATCATTCCAACTGAAGAATTCTAAGATCCACCTTCCCAATAAACAAGACCAATATCATTTTGGAATCACCAATCAGTTTAAAAACCGTCATATGCTTCCACAAAGCTAACTACAAAGCACACAACAGAGAAATCAACTCAACAACAAAATATGTACCATTTCCAATGCCCAACTTACATTTTAGAACCACATTTAGAGGGAATAGAATGACAATACCAACCCCACAATTCTCCCATTGATAGACACCAACCCCATACATTTCCTTCAGATATCACCAAATCCCTTATAATTCTTGTCTTCTTCGATTTCAAGGGCTTGACTTGTTCCAAAAAACAACTCTAGAATTATGTGCAGTTATTGTTGAGCATACAACATCATTTTGAAAGATAGCTTTGTTTCTCCCTAACCAAATGCCCCACATCATAAACACCAGGAGAAATTTAAAATAAGGCAACCTAAATCTATAAACCCAAAGACACATACTTTTTTCAACAAAGTTCCCAAACCAACAATCATAAACACCAGGAGCAATTTAAAATAAGAAAACCTAAATCTATAAACCCAAAGACACATACTTTTT
>APFE031335478.1:0-10915 GCA_000404065.3 Pinus taeda
GGTAGTAAAGGAAACTCATGATGAGAACAAAAGAAATGTTAATCATGATTTCAAAGACTCTAATGTTGGATTGAAGAACCACCATGTTCCAAATATCGATATGAGGAAATTTGATGGCAAGGATCCAGTAACATGGATACTACAGATGGAGCAATATTTCCGATCTCCATAATATGTAAAACACACAAAAGGTACACATTACAACTTTATATTTGGAACCTACCAGTTTGTACGGTATCGATGGTTTTTCTCTCTTAAACAAATTGTCACTTGGGAAATTTTTACGAAAGAAATGATAACACATTATGAGGATACAAAAAGAAACACTTCTTTTAGCTAATTGATAAATTTCAAACAAAACAGTTCAATGGTGGAGCACATTGAGGACTTCCAAAAATTGAATATAAGGGTAAAAGATATTCCAGATGAGAATAGAATTGATGTGGTCATAGGGACATTAAAGGATAACATCCAACATGAGTTCCACCTTTGGGAACCTGATTCATTGGAGAAGGCATTCAGGTTGGTAAGAAAAATTGAAAGTAAAACTATGCAACAAGGAAGCCTACCACACACAACTATAAAGATGGAAGTGTTTTTTCCCCTAGCCTTACACAACCTACAAGGTTAACACCACAACAATTGAAAGAAAAAAGAGCAAAAGGGCTTTGTTATAGTTGTGAAAGAAAATACAATAAAGGTCATAAATGTGTTGAGAAGAAGTTATTTTACATAAATTGTGAAGAGGAAGAAGAAAAGGAACAAGAAAATTCAAAAGAAGAGGATATACACCAGGAAAAAAACCATAGAGAAAGAAGAAATGAATATGATGATATCTGCTAATGCATTGACTATAATTACCACTCCTCAAACTCTCAAGATAGAAGGACATATCAAGAAGAAAAAGGTAAGAATGTTGATTCATTCGGATAATACCCATAATTTTATTCATTGTAAGATAGCCAAGGAATTGAATTTCTTCCTATATCTAGCACTAGAGTGTCAAGTGATGGTTGCAAATGGAGGACCATAAATTGCCTCTAGAAAGTTGCCATAATATCAAAATATCCATGGGAGAATAATGTATTGATAGTCCAATTTTTCCCATTCCAATGGTGGTGCTGATGTTTTACTAGGAGCCCAATGGTACAATCTTTGGGTATGATAGCTTTTAATTTTCAAGAACTTTTCTTGAAAAATTTTTACGAAAGAAAAAAGTTGAATTAGGCGTATCACAGGGAAACTAGGAAAAAATAATGCAACTCTAACAGCATGACAAAGCTTCTAAAGAAAGAAAATGAGCGTAATTACACAATTATGTTCGTAGAGTTCCCACATCAAAATCCTCGAATTTCTCAAGATCTCCAAAAAGTCTTGGACAACAATCCAAGGTATTGGAGACAAAGGCCTCCAAAATATTTTTATCATGAACATGCTATTCATTTGATTCCAGAAAGTTGTTCCTACAAACATCAGGCCTTACAAATACCCCTATGGCCAAAAGAGTGAAATTGAACGTATGGTTGAAAAAATGCTAGAGGTTGGTATAATTCAACCTAGTCAAAGTTCTTTCTTTGCTCCAGTAGTGTTGGCACACAAGAAGAATGGATCATGTTGCATGTGTCTAGATTATAGGGAGCTCAACAAGCTCACTATTAAAGATAAATTTCCCGTTCATGTCATTGATGAATTATTGGATGAGTTGCATGGATCAATTTAGTTCACCAAGTTGGATCTTCGTTCAAGATATCATCAAATCAGAATGAAGAATGAAGACATTCAGGAAACAACATTTAGAACTCATGAGGGTCATTATGAATTTTTGGTCATGCCTTTTGGCCTTACTAATGCACCTTCTACATTTCAAGGTTTGATGAATTCCATTTTCAAACCCTTCCTTAGAAAATTTGTGTTAGTATTTTTTTGATGATATACTAATCTACAACAGGTCTTGGAAGGATCATGTTCAACATGTTGGCAGGATGCTCAAACTATTGGAGGAGAAAACAATTATATGCAAAAACATCCAAATGTTTCTTTGGATTACAAGAGGTTGAACATCTAGGTCATATTGTATCTCATGAAGGTGGTTAAGGGTAGACCAGGGCAAATTAAATCCATTAAGAAATGGAAAATTCCCACATCCATAAAGCATTTGCGAGGATTTCTTGGTTGATAGGGGTATTATCGCAAGTTTGTTAAGAATTATGGGAGAATAGCAGCACCTCTAACAACATTATTGAATAAAGATGCATTTTCTTGGACTGAAGAAGCAATGAAGGCCTTTGAACATCTTAAAGAGGCAATGTTCCAAATACCGTCTTAGCTACGCTAGACTTCACAAAACCTTTATCGTGAAATGTGATGCCTCAGGAAATGGAATTGGTGTTGTTTTAATCTAAGAAGAGAGACCCATTTATTTCGAAAGTCGTCCAATCAAAGGAAACTATTTACACAAAGCTATTTATGAGAAGGAATACTACATGCACTTAAGAAATAGTGACCTTACCTAATGGGAAGACACTTCAAGGTAAAAATGGATCATGATAGTCTTAAATACTTTTTTAGAACAAAAATTATCTTCAAAAGAGTAGCAAAAATGGGTCACAAAGATGTTGGGTTATGCCTTTGAAATCATCTACAAAAAAGGGAAGAAAATTGTTGTTGCAAATGCACTCTCAAGAAAGGACGAGGATGTGGAAGCATTGCTTTGTGCCATTTCTATTATCCAAGTAGATTGGATAAACAAAGCAAGGGATGAATGGAAGAATGATGAAGAAGTGTGGGAACTCATTCAAAAGTTACAACAAGATCCAAATACATATGATATATATAGCTGGAAAAATGATTCGTTATGGTAAAAAGATCACTTATACCTCTGTAAGAATTCCCAACTAAAACAAAATATTCTTATGGAATTTCAGACTGCTCCCTTAGGAGGGCACTCAGGATTTTTAAAAGCTTACCACAAGGTTAAGAAGGAATTTTTTTGGGATGGCCTTAAATATAATATTCAAAAGTTTGTGGCGGAATGTTTGGTTTGCCATCAAAATAAAGTTGAAACAATTAAGACCCTAGTTCTATTACAACCTTTATCCATTCCAAGTCAATTCTCAAAGGAGGTTTCAATGGATTTTATCACAGGTTTACCCAAGTCCGAAGGAAAGAGTGTCATCATGGTGGTAATTGATAGACTTACCAAGTATGCACACTTTTGTGCATTATCTCATCCCTTTAAAGCTGGTACAATTGCTATTGCATTTATGGAAACAATTAAAAAGCTATATGGAAACCCAAAAATTATTGTAATTGACAGAGATCCCATTTTCACTGGAAATTTTTTGACAAAATTATTTTCTTGTCTCGGTACTCAGTTAGCTCATAGCTAACCGTATCATCCTCAATTTGACAATGAACAAATGTTTGGAAGGATATCTTCATTTCTTTGTATATGATAAACAAACAATGGGTAAAATGGTTGCCTCTGGCTGGATGGTGGTATAAAACGTCCTTCCATACTGCACCAAAAATGACCCCATTTATGGCACTTTATGGATATCATCCACTGTCCATCACATCATATTTAAGAGAAAATTCTAAGGTTCAAGCAGTAGAAGATCACATTGAGAATAAAAAACAAGTTCTCCAACTCTTAAAGGATAACCTCACTTTGGTACAGAATAGAATGAAACAACAGGTAGATCAACATCGCAGCAAAATAAGTTTTGATGTAGATGACTGGGTATTTTTGCGACTACAATCATACAACAAATGTCCCTCAAGCAAGCTAAGAAGGATAATAAATTATCACCAAAGTATTATGGTCTGTACAAGGTGTTGCAAAAGATTGGTACTATAACATACAAATTGGAGCTTCCTGTAGCTTCTCGAGTGCACCTAGTTTTCCATATTTCATGCTTAGAGAAGGTTATAGGTGACAAACCCCCAGTTCAAACAAAATTTCTAGAACTTGAAGAGGAAGGAAAAATCATATTGGAACCTGAAGCAGCCATAGAAATAAGAACTAGATAGCTACGAAATCGACCAATTTTAGAGTATCTCATCAAGTGGAAGAAGTTACTCACTGAAGATTCCACATGGGAGGATGAGAATTTGATACAGAAGCATCTAGAACTACTCAAGCATTGAGGAAAAAACTTTTCTGAAGGAGAGGGACATGTTAGGTCCCTATAATACTATTGCATTTCCTTATTATTATTTTCGTTGTAGCCCCTTATTGTTATTTTTGTGCCCATGTTGTCCCCATTGTTATTATTGTGCCCCATAGAAGTCCATTATTGTTATTGTTGCGCCTTTACATTATTATTGTTATGTCAGATCTGATTATATTGTGACCCCTTAGAATCCTATATATAGAAAGGATGTATTTTCATTTGTATCATCCAAGAATTTTTCATTTGTGTAATGTAAAGGAGATTGTCCCCTCAAAGAGGCTGATTTTGAAGTTGATATATCTTTTCTTCTATTTTGTGAGCTAGTTGCGTAATAGGTGGACCATTTTTGATGGTGATCGTTCTCAAACTTCCCATGTGTCTATATTAAATATAGAGGTCGGTGGTCTGTGTGGATGACCATTTCCTTCCCCAAAATGTAATGTTTCCATTGATGACAACCCTGCACAATGAAACACATTTATTTTTTGTAAGTGGGGTACTTTCAGATTGTGTCTGAAAGTGTCTAATTGTGGTAAGCCACTGGATGTCGATGCTGAGTAAGAAATGCACCAAGATCATATTCAGAAGCATCTATCTCAATCTCAAATGGTTGTTTCATGTTTGGTAATGTGAGAACTAGTGCAAAACAAAGGCTAATCTTCAACTTAGAGAACACTTTTTGTTGGAAATCCGACCAATTTTTTTTTTTCTTTTGCCCTACCCTTGTTGACTTGACTTAAAGGCCAAGTGATATGAGAGAACCCTAATACAATCCTACGGTAGAAATTGGAAAGACCCAAAAAGCTTCAGAGCTCTGTTAGAGTGGTTGGGGTTGGCCAATCCTGAATGACTTGTATCTTGGTTGGGTTGACATATACACCTTCCTCATCAATGATGTATCCCAGATATTGAACCTAGGTTAGACCAAAGGTGCATTTCTCCAAGTTAGCACATAACTTGTGTTGTCGTAGGGTTGAAAGATCTATCGAATATGATGGAGGTGCTCTTTAAAAATCTGGTTGAAGATCAAGATGTCATCTAAATACACCATAATGAATGCATTGGTGAAGGGTCACAAGATGTCGTCCATTAGTCCCATGAAGGTTGCAGGGCCATTCGTCAATCCGAACAACATGACCAAACATTCGAAAGGTCCTCCTTGGATTTGAAGGAAGTCTTCCACACATCGGAGGGTTTGATAGGCACCTAGTGATAACCTGACTTCAAGTCAATCTTGCTAAAATATTTGGCCACTTTGAGTTGGTCCAAAAGGTCATCAATCTGCAGGATTGGATACATATTCTGAAAAGTGATCTTGTTTAGTGACCGATAGTTAATATAGAGCCTCCAGGTCCCATCCTTCTTCTCTACCAATAAAATCAAGCTCCCACAAGGTGATGAGCTTGGTGTGATGTTCCCTTTCTGCAATAGTTCCTAAATCTGCCTCTTGATCTCATCATTCTCCAGACACTTCAATAAGTTCACTGACAAAGAGTTTCGTCATTTCTAAAAATCGTATTTCCTTTGTTCTGTTGGTCCTTACGAAAATAGGAATTGCACCTATTGTTGATAATACTAGGGATATTAGTGATGAATTCATTGAACTAGGGTGTTATTATTATAGTAAATATAGAAAATTTGTCATCGGCAATGTCCCCAAACAAAGAAGAATAGGAACAACAGGAGAAGAGGCAGTTATTTTGGAAGGCCCCGAACAAAGAATAATATGGAGTGTTGCTAGCCAAAGAAATCAAAAGGACACTATGGGAATAGCCTCTATTTCAGGAGCCCTTGCCATGGAAAACAAAGTGGCTACTTAAAGTCTATCCATGGATGTGGAGTAGTTGACCCAAGTGGTAGCATTACTGTAGGAACAACTAGAAGAACAAAAATAGTCAATTGAATAAAAAATGCAATGAAAGGTTAAAATAAAAATTCATAGCATTCTCAGAGTCCTTCAAGGTTCAATATGAGTAGTAAATGGCACAACTAAAAGAATCTCACACCAATGAGCTAAAGAAATTAAAGGAAAAGATATAAGAAAGACTTTAATGCTAAGGTTGAACAAGCCCATAAGGCACAAGTCGAAATTCAAATACTTAGAGTATAGGCCCCCGAAATCAATAATGATCTTCAAAAGGCTCAACAGTCTTTCATGGGGAAGTTGGAAGATATCCAATATTACTTTAAATAATTTGGGTAGATAACTAGTGACAGTAACACCAAGTGGAAGCCCAAAATAAAACCTATGCGCCTCCCAAATCCTCTTGGTATGCTCGCTTGAAGGAACACAGATGTGTCCCAGGTGGCATAATAGTGCATCCTGGAGGTGAAAATTTGGAACTTGCTTACCTTCCAGGAGTGTCTGGTGTGTGCTGCAAATTGTAGATCACTGTTGTAAAGATGTGGCCACCCCGCAGTCTCGTTCTCACAAGAGTCGAGCATAATGGTTAGTGTCATGACTGGTGGTCGGCTGAGGTAGTCTGCAACATTATTGGTGTTTCCCTTCTTGTACTTAATGTTCAAATGGAATTGTTGGAGTTATGTGGATGATTTTTGATGGCGATCGTTCTACAACTTCCCTTGTGTTTGTATGAACTACAGGGGTCAGTGGTCTATGTGGATGACCATTTCCTTCCCCATAATGTAATGCTTCCATTGTCGGTATGCATGCACAATGGAATACATCTCTTTGTCATAGGTGGGATACTTTCAAACTGTGTCTAAAAGTGTCTCACTGTGATATGCCACTAGATTCCCATGGTGAATGAAAACTGCACCAATAGCATAGTCAGAGGCATATATCTAAATCTAAATTGGTTGTTGTAGGTATGGTAATATGAACATTGGTGCAGAGTAGAGGTGATGCTTCAACTCGAAAAACTCCTTCTGTTGGGATTCAGGCCAAAAGAAATTTTCTTTTGCTCCACCCTTGGTGACTTGACTTAAAGGCCAAGTGATATGAGAGAACCCCAACACGAACCTGCGATAGAAATTGGCAAGAACCAGAAAGTTGCAGAGCTCTATTAGAGTGATTGGGCCTGGGAAATCCTGAATGACTTGTATCTTGGCTGGGTCCACATGCACACCTTTCTCATCAATGATATACCCCATATATTGAACCCGGGTCATGCCAAAAGTACATTTCTCCAAATTGGCACACAACTTGTGTTGTCGCAGGGTTTGAAGGACCTGTCGAATATGGTAGATGTGCTCTTCCCAACTTTGGTTGAAGATCAAGATTTCATCTAAACACACCACCACAAATGCATTGGTGAAGGGTCACAAGATGTCTTCCATCAATCTCATGAAGGTCATGGGGGTATTCATCAACCCAAAAGGCATGACCAACCATTCGAAAAGGCCCTCCTTGGATTTGAAGGAAATCTTCCACATATTGGAGGGTTCAATAGGCACCTGTGATAATTGGAATTCAAGTCAATCTTGATGGAATATTTGGCCCCCTTGAGGTAGTCTAGAATGTTATCAATCTGTGGGATTGGGTACCTATTCCAGAAAATGATAATGTTCAATGCCCGATAGTCAATACAAAGTCTCCAAGTCCTATCCTTCTTCTGTACCAATATAATCAGGCTCCCATTGGGTGATGATATTGGCCTGATGTGCCATTTTTTCAATAGATCCTAAATCTGCCTCTTGATCTCATCATTCTCTAGAAGAGAGAATCGATAGATCGGTCCATTGGGTAGTGGTGCGCACAAGGTCAGATCGATGGAGTGCTTGACCTGACAGTGCAGAGGTACCCCTATGGGTGAGGTGAAAATATACCTGTACTCCTCCACAACCTTGTCCATTTTTTGTTGTTGTGAAGAGGAACCATGCCTAGAAGCTGTGGCCAAAACCTTGTTCTTGCTCTGGAGGTGAATCATAAGGAAAACAAATTTCTTGGTCTGAGAAATGATCTTACTGCATTTTTTTGCAGTGATCAAAGAGATGGCGGTAGGCGGGGCTACCTCAGGTATCTTGTACAACTTATTAGTGAAAGTATTAATCACAGAGTGAGTTCTAGACTCATATACAACAAGTCGCTTCCACAAGTATTATTGTCATAACAATACATCGCAAACTTCAACAGGAGCAACGTCACAAAGTACCTCATCTGTGAGGGGCTTGATGATATAGGGAAGGCGATACTGCTGGCTGATGCACAGATCTCGTCCTTGGTGAAGCCACCCGATGGTGTACAGTTATGGATGTGATGTAGTATTTAGGCCTAGCCACATCACGACCTCTACCAAAATGAGGTTCTTTTGGATTCCACTGTTGAAAATGAACTGCAACAGAGAACCCTTCACCCACATATGTGAGTGTAAGACGTGTTCTCCCTCATCTAGATCTTCATGCTCAATCTTCTGGATCTTGGTGGTGGCCATGCTGGTGCTGGGCTTCACATCAATGATCTGCTTCTCTTTGTCAGTCCCTTATCAGATTCTGGTTTAGAGCTTGAACCCATGTCTGATTTGGAAGCCTTCCACTAATTTACTAATGACTTCTTGGCCTGAAACTTACTTGTATTGTGAGTGGAGATCTTATGGAAATCACACCACTTTCCTATGTCCTTCTTCGTCTTCGTGGTGTTGTTCTTTGCTTGCAGCTTTGGCGGGTTGCATTGGGTAGCCCCACCTTAGGTTGGTCCTTCATTTTTGGTTTGGGGGCACCTTTTCCTTGCTTTGGATTTGCATATCCAAAGTCCCTCTTCTTTTGTTTAAACTTATGCTCAATCTTGACAGTGTACTGATATGCCGTGCCGAGTGAGGAAATGTCCAGGAACTCCATCTTGTCCTAGATGTACTTGTGTAGACAGCCTTGGTACTTAAGCACCAAATTTCGCTCAGTATCCTTGATGCCTAGCTTTGTGTGAAGGGTATCAAAAATATTTGTGAAATCTGGCACATCTTGGTCCCTTCCCTACCGTAGCATGGTCCACTTTATGTATTTGCCTTCATAGCTCCCACCTGACAAGGTAATATTTTTCCTTGTAGCTATCTCAAAAAGAATTCCAAGTGGGCGCGGTTGAAAATAGTGAGGGTCCACTCTCGTCCTTTTGTTCACAGTAGGTTTCCCACTAGTCCTTGACATGTGGGGTGGCTTTGAGAAGTGAAAAAGTAATATTTTCCTGATTGGAAAAGTCATGAAATGAGAAATATCCTTCCAACAGATTTAACCATTTATCTATGGCATCTACATCTATCAGGCCTTCGAATATGGGAATATCGAAGCTAACTTGTACATTAAAAGGAGTGGTGGCTCTAGAGTGGCTACTGGATGAAGATGAATCACTTGTGGGTAGTCGTTGAACGATCTGGGAAAATTTATCTATCATCGCATCCCTCTGTTGCTCGAGGGATTCCTCGAGCAACATTTTGAAAGGATCTCCTGCTCCATCATCTTTCTTCTCTTCTGCCATGGGAGGTTTTCTAGTTTTGCAAGGCTGATCTTGCAATGGTTCAACTAGATCAAGCCCTAACTCCTTATACCCTAACCTCATTGGGGATATGAAAAGAAAAACAGAGAAAGAGAAAACCACTCTGATACCACTGATCTGAACTTAAATAGGAATGAAACAAATTATAGATATAATCAGAAACATAGAGATGTAGCAAAAAAACACTTCATTTCATTAATAGAAAAATACTGAACTATGCTTACAAACATAATGGAACTAAGATAGCTCGGGTGATGGTAACTTATATCTGAGAAGAGATGTGGCAGCTACATGCCTCTGAACTATGTTATAATGAGGCTCAAGGGCATATTTATTATTGTAAAACATGAGAAAACCCTAAACAACTAAAACCTTAACCCCAAGAGATGTAAAACCAAGAGTTTGTGGGCCCTGTCGGGGTTAGTTTGGCAGCCAACATCTCAGGGTCGTAACTTTGTCATATTATCTCTGTTTGGCGCATATGATACCTCGTTAGAAAGGTCTTCCTGAGCAATACAAGTTTCACCATAGGCCCTTGCCTATGGCTATTAGCCTACTGCAGACCCCAAGAAGATGCCGTTTAGGGGGTCAAAACTACTCCGGAAGTTCAGGACCCGAAAAATTGCTAAAAATAATAAATGCTGAAATGCACAAGGAAACATATGAAACTGATTGGGGGGTCTAGGTGGAATAGGTGGGTGTCCACCAATATCCACCTGGATCAGAACACATCATAGATAAATGGTTAAATTTGTTCGAAGGGTATTTTTCTCTTCATGACTTTTCCAATCAAGAAAATATTACTTTTACACTTCTCTAAGCCGCCCCACACATCAAGGATTGGTGGGAAAACTATTGTGAACAAAAGGACGAGAGGAAATCTTTGTTGTTTTCAACGCACCCACTTGGAATTCTTTTTGAGAAGCCATCAAGAAACAATATTACCCTATTGGGAGTAATTGAGATAAATACATAAAGTGGACCTGTTAGCTCTGCTATACAAAGATCATCTCCTAAGGCCAGAGACGGGCTCGGTCTGCTTGATTGTGCGCAGAGGGATTCCTGGCCGTTATCTTTCGCCATTCCTTGCCCTCCCGCCATCTCTGTTTTCTTAATTGCTCGGAATAAGCCCCTTTTCCTTAAGCCCTAGGAACTTAAACTCCGTAACGTGACCTTATCCATATAATTGCGTGCTCCATATAGTCTTTCCCTGTCGCATCAATCAAAAAGCATGTGCGTTAATCCCCGCCATTGATCGTGCTGATCCAACGGTCTCCGCCGCATCCTCGTGCAT